>JAOXJP010293925.1:0-18653 GCA_025762735.1 Platanus orientalis | reverse complement strand
GGTAAATGTCGAGAATCTTTAGTGCCAACTCTCTGAAGTCTGAAAAGTCCCCATATCTAATGAATTTTAATAATGAATTCGGTGCAAATTGTGTGTGAAAGGAAGTAACATGAGAATTATAGCTTTGGTCAAAGAAAAAAGATGGGTAAGGAGAAGGAAGAGTCCCCTAATGTCTTCCTAGCTATAAGCATTGTTCACACTGTTTTCAAGTTTTTTTTTTTATTTTTTTAAATCCGTTTAAAAAGCTGCTTTAAGTTCTGAAGGAGAAGGAAGAGTAATTGTAGAGCTCCCAAATCAAAGCAACTGCCATCTTACATATCCTGGAAGAAGAAAGGCCATCTTGAATTTTGGGGGGATAACCACAAGTTCTGTTAAATTTCAGGCTAAAAAAAGGTCTGTTTGAATTATGGTGATATTTCATATTGGGCATGAGCTCTATAAGTTTCAAGTTAGCAAGGGTTTGAATTAGTAAATTTATTTTGGGAGTTTGTGTAAGGTCTGCTGCTTAGATGCACCAAATAAGAAGCTCTTCGTCCCTTCTTGTTTTTGATTTTTTTTGAAAAGCAAACCTAATTTATTGATTTGCTTGCTGTCTTTATCGAAGGAAATCTGTTAAAAGTAAAAGCTTAAAAAATAGAACCTGTCCATTTAGACTGGAGATGATTTAAAATCGGTTTTTTTTGGCTGTGCATCCAAACGTACCCTCAAAAAGTAAGTAAAACATAAGAAGAACGACTCCGCTGGGGATCGAACCCAGAATCTCTGGTTCCGTAGACCAGCGCCTTATCCATTGGGCCACGGAGTCATTCTTGAAAATTGTACCGTATAATTAAATTTTAACTAAAATATGTTTTTGTCCACCCCAGCCGGTCGAGAAATTCCGCTTGATGAGAAACTTTCCGGCGAGTAGCACCCAGAGGCTGAGCACCCCCGGAGCCTCCCCCGATGGCTTCCTCCCCGTCGTCGTCATGCACTGGATCAGATGCGTCCCCAATCGGAACACGTCGCAGAGTAACAGGCTACCATTCCCCACTGGCTCCCCCACACCCACCGGAGAATGACCGCCGGCGAACCCTTGTGGAACCTCACCTTCACCAAATTGTTCCACGTCAGATTCAGTCTCCCCCCTCTTCGTCTCCTCGTAACTCCATCTCTCCGCCCCGCCGCTTCTCCGATGGCCTACTTTTCTGGTCGGGCATCTGTCTCAATACTCATTTCGCCGGAGTGGATTTTGGAGTCAGCAAGACGGGTGGGTTCATTCTGCCCTAGATTGAAATTTCAATTTTTTTTTTCGTATATATGTTCTGTTTTGAAAACAGTTCCATTTAATGTATTTTAAGCTTATTTAAGACGGTGAGGATTTCATACGCCGACCCCTAACCTGCGCCGCGTCCGCTGATGGTCAAGCGGGTGAAAACATCAGCACTGAAAAGTGATTTTCACTTTTTGGGGGAGTGTGAAAACACTTCTGACACTGATGTGGACCCCCCTTGACCTAGGCATTTGCATACGCCAAGCGTAGAAACGCCTCACCGTATTTAAGAGCGGTGAGGATTTTATATGCCAACCCCTAACTTGCGCCGCGTCTGCATAAGGTCAAGTGGGTGAAAACATCAGCACCGAAAAGTGATTTTCACTTTTTGGGAGAGTGTGAAAACACTTCTGACATTGATGTGCCCCCCCCCCTTTGACCTAGGCGTTTACATATGTCGAACGTAGAAAAGCCTCACCGTATTTAAGAGCAGTGAGGGTTTTATACGCCGACCCCTAACCTGCGCCGCAACTGCCGATGGTCAAGCGGGTGAAAACATCAGCGCTGAAAAGTGATTTTCACTTTTTTTTTTGTTGGGGGGGGGTGTGAAAACACTTCTGACATTGATGTGCCCCGCTCCCCTTGACCTAGGCGTTTGAATACATTGAGCGTAGAAAAGCCTCACCGTATTTAAGAGTGGTGAGGATTTTATACACTCTCGTTGGGCAAACGCTAACACTGTCTTATCTTGCTTTCAGACACATCATTTGTAAACATGGCATAGATTTTGGGACTCATATCCTCTGCGCTTGAGGAAAAAGTGTGTTGCCATGAGTCGAGACACAAATGGGGATGGGGCCCATACACTCTTTTCAGGCCCCACCTCCCCTTTATGTCTTGGCTCATGGCGGTGCACCATTTCCCCAGTGCAAAGGATGTAAGTCATAGATTTTGTAGAAATTGAGCAAAAAGAGCTGCTTATGGGTGGAGGTTCTGTTTATTACCAAGCCCTTGCGACTTTGGTTTGGAGCTTCTTTCCCTCTTACATTAAATTTTTTGGCCTTTTTTTTTGTCACTTCCCGTAAGTTGTAAGTTTATATTGGGTAGATGGATCTGTGACTTGGAGGTCTTGCTTTCTTTCAAATGGGCGGTCCTTCTAGAAGTCATTTGTTGGGGTTTGTGGAAGGAAATGAAATCATGAATTTTTAAAGATAAATCTAAGAGTCAGGAGGAATTGATTTTGTTCATCTATCGTTTTCTTTTTCACTGGAGCTTGATTAAGTCTGGATTCGTAGAGGGGGATTAGTATCCACTTTATGGTGTAATAAGTTTTAATATCTTTTTATTGTTTGGCTTGTTTGTTTTATTTGTTTCATTTGCTTCCTTTGGTTCTCTTGCCTCTTCACCTTCTAGATGAAGTGTTGGTTGTTTTGTTGTGCCTATTATTCAATAAAATATCTTCTTTATCATTAAAAAAAAAAAAAGGTAAAAAGGCCATCAGATTCTAGAGCTGGATTGAATGAATGAAGAGTACAACACTTTTTTGGTGCTGATGTGTTAGCCCTTGATGTCATTCTCACGTTAGTCTAATTTTAGGGGTCGCACCAAATCAGAGGTGAATTTTGAGGGGATTTAGTACCTTGAGGATTTGGTAAGACCGCCTGAAGTCAACCTAAGGTGAGATCGGCATCAAGGGCCAACTCATCGATGCCAAAAAGTGAAAAACATCACCCTAAAAGTGGAAGCCACTTTTTTGGCACTGACGTGTCCGCCCCTAATGTCAGTCTCACCTTAGGCTCACTTTAAGAGTCACACCGAATCCGAGGTGGATTCAGAGTGGGTTAATAGTAGGGTTGTCAATGAGTGGAGTTAACTCGGCTCATCTGAGCCCTGTTTTAATCTTCAAACAAGACAAATTGGGCTAATGGGTTATTACACTATTGGGGCTTTGTTTTTTGGCAAGCCAAACCTGGCATTTCGAGTCCTAGCTTAAGCTTTCTCTTCATGTGACAAGCCCGAGCTCAGCTTTGCAAAACTTAGCTTAGCTTAGCTCGTCGACACCCCTAGCTGATAGGACCGATATGGGGGTATAAACTATGGTGAAATGGGTTTCAAGGATTGCTAATTTGGATGGTTTCTCAACTGTTTTGTTTGCTTTCATCTACTTATTCTACGGTGAGTTGATTGATATTTGAATTGATCCACCTTAACTACCTTTCTAAAGATGGTTTGGGACATGTAATTCTACCTTGAAAAACTACTTAAAGGGTTGAGCCAATTGTGTAATGATTTAAACCATGTTGAGAACATTTGACCATAGGACACGAATACCTCTTGGGTATAGTAAGTAGATTCCTTTGCATGAGGCTATGTATGTTTTGTAGACTTCTCCTAGAAAAAAAAAGAATGGGAAACCCAACTAGCAATATGAAGCAATGTGAAAGTTGATTCACTCTTGAAATTAATGGACCATTCTCTCATGGGCTGTTATGGCCATGATTCAAAATAAGAAACTATTTGGCCTTACAATTATCTAATTGCAAGGAACCTCTTCATCATAAACAAAAAAATAGTTGGGAAGGGTTACTTCCCCAACAATTGTGTCTCCAACATTTGAAATAAGAAAAAGAAAGATGAATAATAAAGAGATACAAGAAAGAAGAGCATACCTGTTGGGATTGAAAGGTTGCACATCTTTAAAGAGATACAACTCTTGGAGAAACCTCATGGCTATCTATAAAAGAGGTTAGTGCCTAGTTTTTTGTTCACTTGAATGCATATTCTCTCTTGTCTTCTTCTCTATATGCTATGTACTCTCTCTCCCTCTCTCTCTCTCTCTTTCTCTCTTGGCTAGTTTCATTCCTTGGGCACTCTAGGTTGGTGATTACCAGAGTTTAAGGACCACACAATTCCAATTGTTTTGTATTTTATAATTTTCTAGTTTGTTGTCTTACTCGACCCTTAGTGTAACACCCCGTAACACTCATAAGGGGTAAAAATGTAATTTAACATCTGTAAGGGTAAAATTATCATTTCATCTGTTTTAGACAGACCCTAGAGTGGTTTAGGGACCCCTTAGACTCAATTAGAAATGAAAAACCTAAGTTGGATGACAAACCTATCGAGTTTGAAAGCTGCAAGTGTGTTTTGGGGTAACTTCATTAGCAAATTTATACAAATACCGAGACAATTTGTATTTTCTCCATATACCATTAGAAAAGTCTTTGATTCTAATTTTCAATGTCTCAAATGGCGTGTAATTCAAAATTTTCTAGAGGAAGTTATGATCGTTTTCCCATAAAGTATCTGTGTTAACAGACCCACAAATTTGGGGTAAGTTCAAATGTGAACTGATACTAATCCCGAACGAATCACCTAACAAATTATATACCATTGGAAATCTCTTGAAGTTTATTTTCCAATACAATAAAATGTAAACGAATCAAAGTTTTCTAGAGAAAGTTATGAGTGATTTAGCATGAAGAAGTAAAACTGAGAAACCTGTTTAGCTCGAGCTGACCCAGTCCAAATCAAGCCTTCACTTATTAGATAGAGCCTTCATTTAGTGGCTCGAGTCAACACTTCTCTGGTTGCATAAAAGTGCTCAGAAATATGCTGGATCGATCTAGAATGACCCATAACACATTTTTTTAGGCAAAATCAATTTTTCTTAATTTTAGGGAGTGTGAGACCTCCCTAACTCGACCCGAAACCCTAAAAATATGTTAAAGAAATCCTAATAGCCTCATTTACATCAAAAAAGAAAGAGTTAGAGAGATTTGAGAGTCTTAGGAAAGAGGTGTGAGAGTTTTTCTCAATTGGGTAAGTTTCACTCCCAAACTTTGATACTTTGCTAAAATAGTTGTTTATCTTCCTAAATCTAGCTTAGATGGTTATATATCTTAGTTTGCTATCATAAGTTATGTATTCTAATCATGGAAGACTTTGTTTTCCTATAGAAGAAAGAGATTTGGACAAAGGGAAGAGGCTTTTGGAAGAGGATCCCCTTTAAAACAAAGAGTAGAGCATTTTGTGAGTGGATGTGTAATTTATGCTGCACTTTCCTTTTTTAGGTTCATAGACTTGTTGATGTGACTATGTTTTGATGGATTCATCTCTTATTCTCCTTGTGAATGATGGTTTCTTTATAATGGGTCATGATTTCATGATGTTAGTATGCTAGTTGGTAGGTTTCTTTGATTTCTTGGGTTATGAAGTTGTGTTCTTGTTAATGGAGCCTTGTGGAATGGTCTTTAATCTATGTAAAGGAGTTTAGGAACTTAATCTACATGACTTGTAGGGATTGGAAGAGATTTGTGGTGAAGATTGAGTTTCCCCTTTGAATTCTTTTGAGTTCTTTATTTCTTGTACTTTATATGTTTGATAAAATGCTTCTTACTACCTTCTCTCATTATATTTATGTCTTTTGGACTAATTGGATCCCTTGCATGAGCTAATTGTCCTCTTAGGTGAATCCCTTCAAATTCATGTTGGCCTATAGCAAATTGTGACATTCTATTGATTCCCATGTTTGGACCTTAGAATTCAAGTGTGAAACATTGAGATTTGCATCCATTAGGAATGTTTGGTAGAATGAGCATGTTACACCTAACATGATTTACCTTGCAGTTTCATGGAACTTTTTTTACTTGAGCTTTCTACATGGGTTTCGGTGCATTGAGTCACTTGATTTCTATTACCGTTGGCATACTAGTTTTGGATTCTTTACGGATTAGGATGTGTGGATATTTTTCATAAATGTCAGACTTATGTAGTAGTTATTTAATTATACATGTGCATAGATTTAGTATTAGTTTTGAACATAAGGATTTGGTATGATATATCTCTAAATGGGATGGTGCATGAATTACGACTGCCAATAGGCGGAACGACATCAACTGTCTAGTTATCATTGCCAATAAGCGAAGGGACACCAGTTGTCCAGTAATCACCACTAATAGGTGAAAGGACACCAATTGTCTAGACTTCACTGTCGCTAATAGGCAAAAAAACACCATCATTTAGACTTTATGGATAAATGGCCTAGTGGTCCAACACATGGGTTGGTTTTATCAGACCCTATGAGGGTTACATGGTTTTATACTTGGATCAAATTTCTAGGAAACTTTTATAGGTTTGTTGGTATTTAGTGATGGTTTAACATTGAAATATCATGGGTTTTGGTACATGGCATGTAGTATACTTTCTTACTCTACATGCATCTATCTACCTATGTAGTACATGGTAGTTGATTCATGACATATGACATGTAGTTTTAGTACATGCATGCTTTGGGGCTATCTTGGTGTATATCATTATTTAGTTATGTCGGAACATGAGAATATTTGATTCGAGTAGAGATACATGCATATTGTCGTTGATGCATGCATTTATGTACTCTATTTCTCTTCTCTACTTTGGATCACTTGGTACACTGTTATATTTGCTTTGCTTTGCTTTCCTTTTGTGTTGTATAAATTGCATACCTTCCTATTAATCCCATCAACTTTACTCCAATTGGCACCACCCATAGGTGATTAGGTGTACAGGTTGAACCGTGCTTTGGGGCAAAGGTGAGCCTTTGGAGTTAGGTAGATGACCTAGTTATTCTATCTTTAGTTTTATTTTAGTTTTTAGTTTACTTATTTTGGAAGAGAGAGATGTACTTTGATATTTTGGAATGAGCCCTTTCATGTGCGAGACTTGTATACATTTTTTTTTTATTGTAGGTATGCCAAAGTCCTTTACTTGCTTTACTAGGATAGTTGGATTTGATGTCATATTACTATTTTTGCTGTACTTATTTTGGGATTATGACTACTTTTATTATTCTACTATATTGTGATTGTTTTAAATTGACTTAAATGGATATGATATGAAAAGGGTAATCAATTTATATAGAAAGTGATGTAAATAGGTAAGAGGGTTGATGACTCATTTTGAGTTCATTGGTCTCTCTGCTTTGAGAAACGGGTTCAAAGCAGGTCATTCCCATGTCATAGATCTAGACTTGGCTTATTTTATGGCCCACGGATCTATGTCGTGACACTTTGTCCATCAGTGACATCAAAACAAGATATTTTCATCATTAAGAAGCAAGAAAATAGGAAACAAATCTCTGCTGTTTACTTTCTGTAGAATCCGTTTTGATCTGTTACTTGATTTAGATAATCTTCAAAAATAATCATGGGATCCACTTATATTTAAAAAAAAAAACCTCCTCCAAGCCAAAATGTGTAGGACTCCCAATCACTTAAAAGTGGGATCCACATAAAATTCTTCTATTCTAAAGTAGTCAAAATCTATCAAAGACTTGTGGGACCCATATCACCTTATATCTAAATGTTGGAGTTTCCTTTCTCATGCAAAAACATTTTCTATTGGGCATAAAATTATAACCCAAAATTTCCTTTTAAGCTCATAGAAACATAAGAGATTTGTCAGCATATTTGAGCCCATTAATGATTTTTTTCATTTATCTATTAATTAATAGATAAACTCTTCTTAATTGATACAATTTTGGGCATTTATTTGGCATTGTTGGTGTACAAATTTATTGACAACACTGATATAAATTTGAATGTGATTAACATCAAATTGTTGCCATCCAAATCAATTGAAGAGAATTTTGAAGAGGAATCTTTAGAAATTCTTGAATAAGAGCATCAAGTGCAAAGAAAATATGAAAACCCAGATTATACTCCAACATACCCCAACACCAACAAGGAATATAGAGATGGGACAACCCAATACTTCAAGGGTAAGTGAACCAAGAAATTTCAGATGAATTAATCCAGCCGCTATAAAGGAAATACATTTAAGATGGGTTACTTGTCAAATAGAAACACAATCTAGAATCACTTTGTTGGAGAGAAATTTGATTGCTTGTTTTCAATCACTTCAAAATGCTATTTTCATATTAACAGGACTTATTAACATTGGATTTTTAGTATATCTAACATTTTGAATATCATAAAGACTCTTGAGGTGCAAGATCATTTCTCGTGGAGATCCATATCAACAACATTTGACAGATCAAGCTGATCATGTTGTAGAAGTATTTTAGAGAAGAATAGATCAAATTTGAAGGCAACAATCAATCATATTTTTGTTTGTTTGTTTATAAATACTACAAGTAGACTCATTTATTTTTCAGTTGTTGTTGCTTAAATTTACTGTTATTTTAAAACTTCATATTTGCTATCATGGGTTCCAAAATTCATGCAATTGATATAAACAAAATAGATAGACTGAATGATATTAATTATAGTGCATGGAAAAGAAGAATTTCTTATCTGTCAATACATGATAAGACTCACTATGTAGTATTTATTCCTAAAACTAGTTATGATAGACTTGAAACTTAGGAAGACTATAGAAGAAAGAAAAAATGGAAGGAGGATGACTTGGCGAAAGCCATAATCCGTAGCCATATTAGTGATCATCTTATTCCTTTTTATGAGAATTTTGAAAGTGTAGGAGAAATATTGAATATGCTAGATATTAAATTTGGTAGTAAACTTTATACCATGTACAACTTCAATTATAAAAATATAATAGAATGTACATGGGGAAAGGATCCAAAATGATGGATCATATAAAATAGATGATACTAATTAACAAAGAATTGAGTGCTATTGATAGTTCAAAACCTGGCAAATTATAGGTGTCTACCATATTGAATAGTTAGCAACCTTTGTGGGATCTGGTTATAATAGCTATAAGTTGTACAAAGAAAACTATATCAATAGAAGAACTCCATGTGATTTTGGCTCTTGAAAAAGAGAGGAAAAATAGAAGAAAATGTCCGATTTGGTCATTGTTTCAGAGAATGACAAAAACATCAAGAAATGAAACCATGAAAAGGGAAGATGAAATACTAACAGAAAGAAACGAAGAAACAAAGATATAGCAAGGATCTTACATGCTACAATAATGGTAATCCAAGGCATTTCAAGAAAAAAAGTGTCTAGAAATTACAAGTGCATAATAAAGAAAGTTAGAAAATTTGATGTTTACTGTCTTTGAGTCAATGTACGTTGAAATCAATCCAGAAGAATGGTGGATTAACTCTGGATCAACAAAACATGTTACAAAATTAAAGGAATGATTTGTAAACTTCAAAGAGTTGTCACCAGGAGAACAACTTAGGTAATGATACTTAGAGTGATGTAATAGGGATTGATGAATACAAGTTAAGATATGATCGATCTAACTTTGTTTATGAAAGATGTACTTTATATTCCTAGCATTAGGAAAAATATTATATCTGTCTCAGTCTTAGACAATAAAGGTTATGATATAAGATTCAATTTACGGGTTGTAATCATTGAAAATGATGCAATAAAATATTTGTAAGGAGATTTAAAATTGATAGCATGTACCATTTAAGTTTCATCAATAAAGTGAGAATAGTTCATCTTATGTGTGTGCTTCCACTATAGATCCTTATATTTGGCATTTGTGGTTAGGTTATGTCAATAAAGACACAATGTTTATATTAAGTAGGAGAGGCCTACTACTTGATTTGTAAGACATAGATTTTAACATCCAAGAGATTTGTATTAAATGAAAGATGACTACAAAATCCTTTAGCAAAAATTGTAAGTCATTTGAATTATTAAAAATAATTTACACAGATACATGTGGTCCACTCAGAACAAAGACACATAGAGGAATGGGATACTTAATCACTTTTTATTGATGAATTTTCGAGATATGGTCAGCACAAGTTTGAAGCATTTGATAAATTCAAAGAATTCAAAAATGAAGTGGAAACTTAATTGGGTGTACTGATCAAAGGTTTGAAAAATGATAGAGGTGGAGAGTACACTTAAAATAAATTTAATACTTTATGCAAGAAACATGGTGTTCACAAAATAAATACAATGTCATATACACCAGAGCGGAATGGTGTAACAGAAAGGAGAAATAGAACTCTAATAGAAATGGCGAGATCAAAGTTGGCACATTTAGATCTACCTACAACTTTCTAGGGAGAGACAATTATTATTGCTATTTATATTTTAAACAGAGTTATTACTAAAGATAGAAAGTCAACCCCTATGAATATTGGACTCATAGAAATTTAGACATCTTAAGTTTGAGAATTTGGGGATGTAAATCTCATGCTCTTCTTGCTAAACCCTTGAGAAACAAATTAGAAGAACACACAGGCGTTGGGCTTCATGCCTCAGTGCATAGGTAACCCTTTATGGCTTTTTCCCCATTGCGCCCTTTTGTGAGCTAGCGTGTGGTGTTTTGAGAGAGTTTTGAAGGAGTCAAAGGTCTCTCTCTCTCTCTCTCTCTCTTTCTCTCTCTCTCTCTCGTGTGGATATCATTATAGTTGCCATTAAATGTCATTAGGGTTCTTGGAAATCACCACTAACTTAGATTTTACTAATGGAGTTGGACATTAGTCTCCTTTCTTTAAGAAAGGAGGTCTAGACCCTAAGGTGTTTTATCATCACTCTTGCATTAATCTAGATTACCAAATTGTAATAACTTTGAAAATATGGAACAGTTCTGCCTTATTACTTTATGAAATGTGTTATATACAATTATCTCTAAAACCTTGGCAAATAAACTTAAGGTGGTTATCAATGAACTCATCCCCCTAAACCAAAGTGGCATTTTTAGGGGAAGAACGATCTCTAACAATATAACTATTGCTGATGAAAGTCTTAGTTATATCCAGAAATCTAAATCCTCCTTTCACCTTAAGGTAAAAATTGATACGAGTAAAGCATATGATAGGATCAAATGAGATTACCTAATTGAAATTATAAAAATGTATGAGTTTTAGTGAGAAATAGAGGTTGTGGGCTAGAAATTGTATTTCATATATTTTATACTAGATTTTGGTCAATTGTGATCCTGCGCCATCTATCATCTTGACTAGAGGTCATAGGCAAGCCGACCCCCTTTCCCTCTTCCTTTGTATTGAAGGTCTATTGTCCTCCCTTATATAAAAAAAGAGGCTATAGGATTATATTTCAGTTCTCCAAATTAGAATAAGCAGTAAGATCATCTCCCACCTTTGGTTTACCGATAATTGTTATATTCTTGGGAAAGCAATAACTAAGGAAGATGAGGAAATTTAATTTATATTGGATGACTTTAGGGGTTGCATCTAACAACACGCCTAGAAATTTCAAACAAATAATCGTTGGTGCCATTAGAATTCCTTAAGCCCATGGGTATGGTAAGTATTTGGGATTGCCTTATAACATAACAAGGAATAAGTTGGCCGTTTGAGTACAGGGTCGCATATAGAATTGAGTAACGAAATGAAAAAATTATTATCTCAGGTTGGCAAGGAGATTCTCCTAAAAGCAATGGTTATTGCAATTCCTTCTTACTCTATGGTTATTTTGCTTCTGCCTAGAGGATTTGTGAGGCAGTTGATGAGATGCAGTGTGGTCTTTGGTGGGGTAGTGATGAGACCCATAGGAAAATTAATTAGGTTAAATGGAGTATTTTAAAGTGAAATTAAGGGCGATGGGGGTATGGATTTGAAGAACCTTTAATCTCTCAACTTGCCTTGCTTGCTAAGTAGGCATGGAGGATATTCCAAAACCCAACAGCTCTTTAGGTTCAGCTTCTTAAGTCCATCTACTTCCCAAATTTCTCATTTCTTGAGGCATCCAATAAATCATCTCTCTTAGGCTTGGAAGAGCTTAATTAGGGGTAAGGGCCTCCCCCTTAAAGGGTCAGATGGGAAGTAAGTGATGGATTGCATATCAACATTTTGAATGACTCTTGGATTCCTTCTTTGGATGTTTTTATTGTCCTCCAGATGAGAACCCATAGTGATAATTTAGTGAGGGTAAGGATTTAATAGATGGCAGTTGAAATAGAGATATTATTAGGAACTCCTTTCTTCATCATGAATCTAAGGCTATCTTAAAAAATTGCTGTAAGCTCGAGTGGTAGTAGATAAGGATTGTGTTAGCATACTTCTCTATGCACTATAGTCTTGAATCCCCAAATTTCCAAAACATTCCTTAGATTAAAATTTGGTCCTTATGATCCCTCTAAATGTCAAGGTCTTTGATCTGAAAGTTAGTTGAAATAGCCTTCCAGTTAAGCTAAACCGCAAATCTAGGGGTATAGACACAATTGAATTTGAATCATGTCCATAGTGAAATTCTGAGCCAAATTTAATTATTCAGTCTTATTTGTTGTATGGTTCGCCTCCCCTTTATTGATTAGAGCCTCCTCTTCAGTTCCTATCAGTTTTGTGAAATGATTAATAACTTTTATATGGTATATCCCAGATCAAAGAGTAACTAAAACTAATGTAAAGAGATAACTTGTTGGTTCATTTGAAAATTTAGGTATAGCAAAGTTTTTGATTATGAACCTTTTGAAATTCATGATATTCTTTTGATTGGCAACAGACTTTGCAAGAAGACCCCATACCTTCTGCCGCCAAGAAAAAAATATGCCAATAGCCTAATTGCTTATTAGCCCAAATTGTCTGGTTTAAACATCACTATTGTAGGCTTATATAGCCCCACCGGATTTTGTGCGCACAAAAGAGGAGCACAAGTTGTGCACATGGACCAGGAGGTAGACACATCAGCATAAAAAAGTGATAACACGCCCCCAAAAAGTGTAAATCACTTTTTCGTGCTGATGCATCAGCCCCCTGATCCATGTGCACAACTTGCTCACCTCTTTTGTGCACACAAAATCTAGCTAAGGCTCACTTAGGAAATGAGCTTATATCATGGTTCAGGCTCGGCTTTGTGAGCTTAAAATAAGGCTCAAGCTTGGCTCATTGATAACCCTAATAATCTTGGCAATGCTGGAATGGGTACTAGTTTGCATAATGACGGTGGCAGCCTCTTATTGGCTAGGACTAAATGTCGGTCCAAGATGGCTGCTATTATCTCAGTGTCCAACAGCCCTCTTAGGGTTTAACTTAGGTGTTGCGATTAATGCCAAATTTCTTTTGAAAGGTGATGCACTAAATATCATTCAACTGCTAAAATTAAACTTCAATATTTTCCCTTTAAATGTTAGAAACATCATGGATGACATTTATTCTTTATTGACTCTTTTTGACGTAGTTAAATTCAATCACCCATGTGTGGTTCACACCCTTCAAATTTCAATGGCCAAAACTTGAACCTCTAACCCCTTAGTTGGTTATATTTCTCTTTTAAGACCTTAAAAAAAAAAAAATTAGAATAAACCCCAAATTTTTATTTTAATAGATGACTTCGCATAAATGAAAAGGGGAAAAAGATCTGAAAAGACTTCGTAGAAGAATCCAAAATAGCAAAATCTTACTTTGATCTGTGAAGTGCTACGTGTAATCGTTTTAGCTTCGTGTTAAGAGAAGAGGGATTTATGAGGTGGACGTTTTAACTTCATATTTTTGTCAGGAGGTGGAAAGCACAACTATGACCACAGTTTTCTTCCTCACAAGTTCTCACTTCTTTCTCCTCAAGAAAGCTAACGCTTTCACCAAATCGTTCTCTGCATCTGTTCTCTCTCAACCCTCTTATTTCTCCATTAAAGCTACTCAGGTAAGCTGTTTCTTAACCCTCTTCTAGGGATTTTTCTGCACATATTTCTTGTTCTTAAACATTAAAGAATGCAAATTTGAAAGACAAAATTAGCCCAATTTGTCTGGTTTGAACATTACTATTGTGTGTATATATATACCCATTGGATTTTGTGAGCACAAAAGAGGAGCATAAGTTGTGTGCATGGACCAGGGGGTAAACACATCAGCATCAAAAAGTGATAACACACCCCCAGAAAGTGTTTTTCACTTTTTGGTGCTGATGCATCGACCCTTGATCTATGTGCACAACTTGAACACCTCTTTTGTGCACACAAAATTCAGGCTCATATATATATATATATATATATATATATATATAAAAGCTTTTAGCGATATGAGCTTAGTGAAGCTCGGCTCAGGCTTACTTAGAAAACAAGCTTATATCATGGCTCAGACTCAGCTTTGAGAGCTTAAAACAAGGCTCAAGCTTGGCTTATGAACTTGGCTCATTGACAACTCTAATAATCTTGACAATGCTGGAATGGGTACTATTTTGCATAAAGACAGTGGCAGCCTCTTATTGGCTAGGATTAAATGTAGGTCCAAGACGGCTGCTATCATCTCAGTGCCAAACAGCCCTCTTAGGGTTTAACTTAGGTGTTGCGATTAATGCCAAATTTCTTTTGGAAAGTGATGCACTAAATATCATTCAATTGTTAAGATTAAACTTTAATATTTTTCCTTTAAATATTAGAAACATCATGCATGACATTTACCCTTAATTGACTCTTTTTGATGTAGTTAAATTCAATCACATTTATACATTTGCTAATGGATTCACCCATGTGTGGTTGACACCCTTCAAATTTCAATGACCAAAACTTGAACCTCTAACCCCTAAGTTGGTTATTTTTCTCTTTAAGACCAAATAAAAAAAATTACAAGAAACCCATAAAAAAAAAAAAAAAAAAACTTAGTAGATGACTTCTCATGAATGAAAAAGGAGAAAAGATCTGGAAAGACTTGGTAGAAGAATCCAAAATGGCAAAATCTTACTTTGAAGTGCTACGTGTAATCGTTTTAACTTCTTGTTAAGAAGAAGAGGGAATTGTGAGGTGGACGTTTTAACTTCGTATTTTTTTTCAGGAGGTGGAAAGCAGAACTATGGCCACAGCTTTCTTCCTCACAAGCTCTCACTTCTTTCCCCTCAAGAAGGCTAACGCTTTCACCAAATCATTCTCTGCATCTGTTCTCTTCCAACCCCACTCTTATTTCTCCATTAAAGCTACTCAGGTAAGCTGTTTCTAAACCCTCTTCTAGGGATTTTTCTGCACATATTTCTTGTTCTTAAACATTCAAGAATGTGAATTTGAAGGACAAAATTAGAAGGTAAAAAAGAAGAAAAATGTTGCTTCTCTATCCCCTTTTCTCATGTATTTTTTCTTGGTTATTGTTCTTTTGTTTTATGTAAATTTTAATACTTCATTAGATGGAGATAAATGAAGTTACAGAGCAAGAGGATAACAGTGTAAATGGGAAGAAGAAAATTTTTGTTGCCGGGGCAACTGGAAAGACAGGTAAAAGGATTGTTGAGCAACTACTTGTCAAGGGTTTTGCAGTAAAGGCGGGGGTTCGTGACTTGGAGAAAGCTAAAACCAGCTTTTCTGACAACCCGGCTTTGCAATTTGTGAGTAGTTTTAGTTCTCTATGCATTGTGAATTGCAAATTTAGTATTTCAATTTTTTTTTTCCAGAATTCAGATATGAATAATGTTTCTTATGTTGTGTTATTCAATTGCAGGTCAAGGCCGATGTAACTGAGGGTTCAGCAAAGCTAGCAGAAGCCATAGGTAATGATGCAGAAGCTGTAATATGTGCTACAGGTTTTCAACCTTCATGGGATCTATTGGCTCCATGGAAGGTGAGTTTGTTACTTACTGGTAATGCAATTGTTAACCTATTGTTTTTCTTGACTATATTCAAAACCAAAAAAAAAAAAAAAAAAAAAGAGGTTTTTTCTTGACTATACTGAGCTAACCCTTTTCATTTTATAAACAAAATCAATAGCTTTTTTATCATCTGTATTTAATCTTTACATATCCATGTTGTTCGTGGTAGAAATTCAGGGTGAAAGTTTTTTGGTGGTCCTTTTGTTCAGTTAACTATTCATATATTGTGCTATGCTTATCCTAATTATGGAATACATTACTTTGAGTGTAGAAGAAATTACTTACATATGTTACGCTCGAACAATTTGATGTCCCCATGGACAGCTTGTGATTATTTAAAAATAATTCACAAAATGTGAAAAGAAAATAAAAAAATATAAGAAAAGGGAAATAGAAAGAAAAGTGGAATCTTGTCCGCACGGATAACTTGATATGCAAATTGTGTAATAGTTAGGTGTTGTCAACTGTTACTGGCATATTAAAACATGATAGCAGACTTGCTAAAAGTTGATGAGTCATATTGTCTCTTGTACTATTCATTAGACTTGAAACATACAAAAACAACTAGAAAAGTTGCTAACTAGCCAATCACGAGTTTATTATGATGTGGGTGATGTGATAATACATAACCTCTTATCTCTTCACCTCTATAAAAGAGACCAAGTGTTTGCAAATAAAACTTACATGATTGGGGATCTCAAGAATAAAAAATGAGAACTTGAGGTGGGTTGTTGCCATTAATGGGCTGTAACATCTTCTTTATCTTTCTCTTTCCTTATTGCTTTCGTGGTGGTAGTTTAGCCACACAACTCTCCAATTGGTGGACTCCTCTTGTGGAGTTCCATTTGGATTGTGA
Source organism: Platanus orientalis (assembly GCA_025762735.1). Lineage (NCBI taxonomy): Eukaryota > Viridiplantae > Streptophyta > Magnoliopsida > Proteales > Platanaceae > Platanus > Platanus orientalis. The sequence continues at coordinate 2,077 of JAOXJP010293925.1, read as the reverse complement.
TTGAGTTCCAAGCTCATGTCTCATGTGATTCAGTTCTCATGTTCATCTCGCTGTTCATAGTTGAACGATGAATTCCTCGCAAATACCTGACCTTAATGGAAAAAAGTATTTGAGAGATGCGTTTGTCGTTGTTGGGTCATGTAAATATGTAGAGAGATAAGAGTTCTCTCCGAGCTGAATTGTATCTTGGAGTTAGCTTGGATACCCATAACTAGTAAAACACAATTACTTTCAAGAAATGTGATAATGAGGCCTTCTATTACTTGAGACAGTTGGTTTTACATGAATAAAACTTAGCAGCTGCCAAATTTTCAAGTTTATTGCTACTAATAAAAGTCTTACTAAGTGTGTTGAACTAATGCTCCATATAACTTCATAGACTTGTGTTTTATACTTATGTTTTAGGGATAAAGTTTTGAGATTTTATCCATAGATGAAACGTTATTGAACTTTAAAATTATGGTTGAACATTTGTTACTTTGTGCACTAGTTGCTATAAGCAAATTATCATGTGTCACGGATGGCTTGGAGTTAGTCTTCACCTATGATGTTGGAAATTCAACTCATGGACAAAGTCAACTCACCTTTATAACTTTATTTATATTTGACTATTCAAATGGTTTCCAAGAATCATTACACGGTTACTTTAAATGTTAGCCCATGGAATATGTTGTACTCCACGGATGAACCATCATTAGTGAATTTTCATTCACTCATGAATGGTGCCCATGGATAAATATTGTAAATTAGTCTTAGAACAAGCCATGGATTTTGATGTCTTTTTACATTCTGAAGCATCACTTGTGAGTTAAAGAGCTCTCCCGAAATGAGAGAAAGAAGATTGAGTCATTTGTGAAGGCTCATGTTGTGGAATCAAATCCCAATAAGAGATTCTCTCTCCCAAAAGGAGAGGTTTCAAGAGATAAGCCAAGGACATGATGAAGCCTTTTGAGAAAGAGAAAAGTAAGTACAACGGCTATGTTTGTGGGAAACCGATATGTATAGCGAGAGCATGCCGTCACCAGAAGTACAACTATGACAAGACAAGAAAGGATAAGAGAAAGACATATCACTGGAATCTCGTGGCCATCATTATTAAGGCCAATGTGGTGGGTGGATATGAAGCAGTTTGGTGGGTCTACACTGGCATAACTCGTCATATTTGTGGTAACAGAAGCCTGTTCACCTCCTATGAACTAGTGGGGGAAGGGATGAAGATATTCATTGGGAATTCCTTAACCTTCAAGGTGGTCGGAAAAGGCTCTGTGGAGCTGCGCTTGAAATCAAGAAAGAGTGTTATTCTCTAGGAAGTTTTGCATGTCTCAAATACTGGGAATAACTTAGTCTTTGGTGCTCTCCTCAATAGGCACGAATTTAAGATGGTGTTCGAGTCTCAGAAGTTTGTGCTTATCAAGTTTGGTCTGTTTATTGGCAAGGCTTTTGCCACATCTGGCATGTTCAAATTGAATGCTATTAATGAAATACTCTCTACTTCTGCGTACGTGGTTGAGTCGTGTAATATATGGGTACAAAAGAATCTAACACATGGTTAATCTAGGATTAATCACTAATCTCAATGACTCAACGATAAATGTGTCATATGTAGTTAAAGAAAAATCACTCGAAGTTCATTCAAAAGCGCGTAACATTTTTCAACTAAATTTGAGCTTATAAATATAGACATCTATGAAATGACAAACACTTTATCTAGAGGAAGTAGGAGGTATTTCATAACCTTAATTGATGATGCGTTTAAATACATGTATGTATATCTATTGTGGACTAAGGATGAAGCTTTTGAGAAGTTTAAGTTTTACAAGGCAAAAGTTGAAAATTTCCTCGACTTAAAGATCAAGTTGATCTTTAGATCTAATAGAGCAGGTGAATGTTGTTTTCTGGGTTAGGAAAAAATCATGATCATATTAATGGAAGAGGAAAAACATAACATTAGGTGTATTGTGTAGACACTTTTGACAAAGTCCACTTTTGACTAAGTGTTTGTGGGAGAGAACATAATTAAATCAAATATATATATATATATATATATATATATATATATATATATATATATATAAAT
>JAOXJP010293914.1:0-18653 GCA_025762735.1 Platanus orientalis | reverse complement strand
TACTATACAACTCCCTTAAATGGCATAAAATTACGCACGAGGAAGCTTGTGGCACACAACAACCACAAATGGTAAGAAGTAACGTATGAGTGCATTTTTGGTGCACAACTCCAAAAATTTGTACAAAGTTGTGCATGTTTGGGTTTATGATGTAGAATTCCTGAACTAGGTACAAAGTTATGAAAAAGTGTGCTTGTGGAGAACAACTCCTAAAGATGGTACAAAGTTATCTACGATGGTGCTTGTGGTGCACAACTTCAAAAACTAGTACAAATTTTGCATGTGTTGGCTTGTAATGCACATTTGCTACAAATTACCCAAAGTTATGCACATTTCGACTCATGGCGCAGAACTTGTAAAAGTAGTTTAAATTTATGCGCAAGTGGGGAGATGGTGCACAAATATGAAAGAAGTTACGCAGTTATGTATGAGTGGGATTGTGGTGCACAACACTTAAATAAGGTACAAAGTTCCACTTGTGGGGCTTTGGTGCATACCTCCTATAAATGGTACAAGATTACACACTTGTGGACTTTTGGGGCACAAGTTCAAAAAATGGTCCAAAGTTGTGCATGGTTGGATTGTGATTTACAACAACTAATCCAGGTAAAAAGTTATGAAAAAGGGTGCTTGTGGTGCACAAGTGCTTAAAAGGTACAAAGTTATGCATGTGGTGCCATGTAGTGCACAACTTAATTATTCCGTTCAAAGTTATGCACGTGTTGGCTTGTAGTGCACAACTCTTTTAAATGACCCAAACTTATGCACGTTTGGGCCTATGAAGCACAACTCCTAAACATGATGTAAAGTTACGCATGTGCGGGGAGATGATGCACAACTCTGAAATAAGGAACGAAATTTTGCAAGCATGAGCTTGTGATGCACAACACCTACATATGGTACAAAGTTACGCTCGTTGGGGTTTGTTGCACAACTCCTTTAAGTGGCACAAAATTATGCACGTGGGAGCTTATGGCTCACAACAACCACAAATGGTTCGAAGTTACATTCGTGTGCACTTGTCATGCACAACTCCGAAAAATTGTTTAAAGTTGTCCACGTGTGGGTTTGTGATGTAGAATTCCTAAACTAGATGCAAAATTCTGAAAAAATTTGTTAGTGGAGCACAACTCCTAAAGAGGGTGCAAACTTATCCACGATAGAGCTTGTGGTGCCCAACTTCAAAAATCAGTACAAAGTTTTGCACGTGTTGGCTTGTAATGTACAATTGCTTTAAATGACACAAAATTATGCACGTTAGGGCTCGTGGCGCAGAACTCCTAATAGTGGTACAAATTTACCTGCAAGTCGAGAGATGGTGCACAAATCTGATATAAGTTACGAAGTTATATGTGAGTAGGCTTGTGGTGCCAAACACTTAAATAAGGTATAAAGTTCCGCCTGTGGTGGCTTGGTGCATAACTCCTATAAATGGTACGAAATTATGCACCTATGGCCTTTTGGGGCACAACTCCGAAAAATGGTTCAAAGTTGTGCACAGATGAGATTGTGATTTACAACATCTAATCTAGGTACAATGTTCTGAAAAAGTGTGCTTCTAGTGCACAACTCCTAAACAATGTACAAAGTTATGCACGTGGGGCCTTGTAGTGCATAACTTAATTATCCCATATGAAACTATGCACGTGTTGGCTTGTAGTGCATGAACTCTTTTAAATGACCCAAAGTTATGCATGTTTGTGATTATGGTGCACAACTCCCAAAAATAATTCAAAGTTACACATAGGCGGGGAGATGATGCACAACCCTTAAATAAAGCACAAAATTATGCAAGCATGAGCTTGTGATGCACAATACCTCAATATGGTACAAAAAGTTATGCTTGTTGGGGTTTGGTACACAACTTTTTTAAATGGCACAAAATTACGCGTGAGGGAGCTTGTGGTGCACAACTGCCATAAATGGTACGAAGTTACATACGAGTACATTTTCAATGCACAACTCCAAAAAATTGTCCAAAGTTGTGCACGTGTGGGTTTGTGATGTAGAATTCGTAAACTAGGTACAAAGTTTTGAAAAAGTGTGCTTGTTGAGCAGACTCCAAAAGATGGTACAAATTTATCGACGATGGTGCTTGTGGTGCACAACTTCAAAAATTGGTACAAAGTTTTGCACACGTTGGCTTGTAATGAACAATTGCTTCAAATGACACAAACTTATGCACGTTTAGGCTCGTGGCGCAGAACTCATAAAAGTGGTACAAATTTACACGTAAGTAGGGAGATGGTGCACAAATCTGAAATAACTTATGCAGTTATATATGAGTGGGATTGTGGTGCACAACAGTTAAATAAGGTACTAAGTTCTGCCTGTGGGGGTTTGGTGCATAACCCCTATAAATGGTACAGAATGACGCACCTGTGGACTTTTGGGCCATAATCTAAAAAATGGTTTTAAAGTTGTGCACGGGAGGGATTGTGATTTACAACATCTAATCTAGGTACAAAGTTACGAAAAAGTGTTCTTGTGGTGCACAAGTCTTACAGATTGTACAAAGTTACGCATGTGGGGCCTTGTAGTGCATAACTTAATTATTTCGTACGAAGTTATGGACGTGTTGGCTTATTGTTCGTAAACTCCTTTAAATGACCCAAAATTATGGATGTTTGTGATTGTGGTGCACAACTCCTAAACATAATTCAAAGTTACACAGAGGTGGGGAGATGATGCACCACTCTGAAATAAGGAATGAAATTACATAAGCAGGAGCTTCTGATGCACAACTCCTAAATGTAGTACAAAGCTACACTAGTTGGAGTTTGGTGCATAACTCTTTTAAATGGCACAAAATTACGCACAAGGGAGCTTAGGCGCACAACGACCACAAATGGTACAAAGTTACGTATGATTGCACTTTTGGTGCATAACTCCGAAAAATTATCCAAAGTTGTGCACGTGTGGGTTTGTGACGTAGAATTCTGAAACTAGGTACAAAGTTATGAAAAAGTGCACTTATAGAGCATAAATCCAAAAGTTGGTACAAAGTTATCCACGATGGTGCTTGTGATGCACAACTTCAAAAATCGGTACAAAGTTTTGCACGTGTTAGCTTGTAATGCATAATTGCTTCAAATGACAGAAAATGATGCACGTTTGGGATCATGGCCCAGAACTCCTAAAAGTGGTACAAATTTATGTGAAAGTAGGGAGATGGTGACCAAATCTTAAATAAGTTACGCAGTTATGTATGAGGGGGATTGTGGTGCACAACACTTAAATAAGGTACAAAGTTCTGCCTGTGAGGGTTTGGTGCATAACTCCTATAAATGGTACGAAATGACGCCCCTGTGGACTTTTGGGGCATAACTCTGAAAAATTGTCTAAAGTTGTGAATGGGTGGGATTGTGATTTACAACATCTAATCTAGGTACAAAGTTATGAAAAAGTGTGCTTGTGGTGCACAAGTCCTAAAGATTGTATAAAGTTATGCATGTGGGGCCTTGTAGTGCACAACTTAACTATACCGTATGAAGTTATGGATGTGTTGGCTTGTTGTGCGTAAACTCCTTTAAATAACCCAAAGTTATGGATGTTTGTGATTATGGTGCACAACTCCTAAACAAAATTCAAAGTAACACATAGGAGGGGGGACGAAGCACCACTCTGAAATAAGGAATGAAATTATATAAGCATGAACTTTTGATGCACAACACCTAAATGTGGTACAAAGTTACACCCATTAGGGTTTGGTGCACAACTCCTTTAAATGGCACAAAATTATGCACGAGAGAGCTTGTGGCGCACAACGACCACAAATGGTACGAAGTTACATACGAGTGCACTTTTGCTGTAAAACTCCAAAAAACTGTCCTAAGTTGTGCATGTGTGCTTATGGAGCACAACTCCAAAAGTTTGTACAAAGTTATCCACGATGGTGCTTGTGGTGCACAACTTCAAAAATTGGTACAAAGTTTTGCACGCGTGGCCTTATAATGCACAATTGCTTTAAATGACACAAAATTATGCACGTTTGGGCTCGTGGTGTAGAACTCCTAAAAGTAGTACAAATTTACTTGCAAGTGGGGAGGAGTTTCAGAAATTTGAAGTAAGTTATAAAGTTATGTGTGAGTAGGCTTGTGGTGCCTAGCAAAGAAATAACGTACAAAGTTCTGCCTATGGTGGTTTAGTGCATAACTCCAATAAATGGTACGAAATTATGCAGGCGTGGACTTTTGGTGCATAACTCCGAATAATGGTCCAATGTTGTGCACATGTGAGATTGTGATTTACGACATCTAATCTGGGTACAAAGTTACGAAAAAGTGTGTTGTGGTGCACAAGTCCTAAAAATTGTAAAAAGTTACATATGAGGCCCCTTGTGGTGCATAACTGAATTATTTTGTACAAAGTTTTAGACGTGTTGGCTTGTTGTGCACGAACTCCTAAACATTATTCAAAGTTACACATGTCAGGGAGATGAGGCACAACTCTAAAATAAGGACTAAAATTATGTAAGCATGAGCTTGAGATGCACAACACCTAAATATGGTCCAAGTTACACCCGTTACGGTATGTTGCACAACTCCATTAAATGGCACAAAATTATGCACGACGAAGTTTGTGGCGCACGATAACCACAAATGGTACGAAGTTAGGTGTTGTACACCAAACCCCAAGGAGCATAACTTTGGACCATATTTAGGTGTTGTGCATCACAAGCTCATGCTTGCGCAATTCTGTTCCATATTTCAAAGTTGTGCATCATCTCCCTACCTATGCGTAATTTTGAATCTTGTTTCATAGTTGTGCACCACAATAACAAACGTGCATAACTTTAGGTTATTTAAAGGAGTTGTGCACTACATGCCACACGTGCATAACTTCGTACGGAATAATTAAGTTGTGAACTACAAGGCCCCATATGCGTAAGTTTGCACAAGTTTTAGGAATTTTGCACCACAAGCACCCTTTTTCGTAACTTTGTACCTAGATTAGATATTGTAAATCATAATCCCACATGTGCAAAACTTAGGACCATTTTTCAGAGTTGTGTATCAAAAGTGTACATGTGTGTAATTTTGTACCATTTATAAGAGCTATGCACCAAACCCCCATAGGCAGAACTATGTTGACTGCATAACTTATTTTAGCATTGTGCACCATCTCCCCACTTGCGCATAAATTTGTACCAGTTTTAGGATTGCTGCACCCCGAGCGTAAACTTGTATAACTTTGAGTCATTTGAAGCAATTGTGCATTACAAGCCAACACGTGTAAAACTTTTTACCAATTTTTTAAGTTGTGCACCACAAGCACTATCGTAGATAACTTTGTACCATCTTTTAGAGTTGTGCTCTGAAAGCACACTTTTTAGAACATTGTACCTGGTTCTGGAATTCTATATCACAAACCTAGATGTCCACAATTTTGTACAATTTTTGGGAGTTATGCACCAAAAGTACCCTCATACATAACTTTGTACCATTTATTGTTGTTATCCGCTACCAACTCCTGTGTGCATAATTTTGTGCCATTTAAAGGAGTTATGCACCAAACCCCAACGGGCATAACTTTGTACCATATTAAGGTGTTGTGCATCACAAGCTCATGCTTGTGTGATTCCGTTCCTTATTTTAGAGTTGTGCATCATCTCCGTGCCTATGTGTAACTTTGAATCTTGTTTAGGAGTTGTGCACCACAATCACAAACATGCATAACTTTGAGTCATTTAAAGGAGTTGTGCACTACAAGCCAACATGTGCATAACTTCGTACGAAATAATTAAGTTGTGCACTACAAGGCCGCACGTGCGTAAGTTTGTACAAGTTTTAGGAATTTTACACCACAAGCAACCTTTTCCATAACTTTGTACCTAGATTAGATATTGTAAATCATAATCCCACATGTGTACAACTTTGTACCATTTTTTCAAAGTTGTACAACAAAAGTGCACATGTGTGTAATTTCGTATCATTATTAGGAGTTATGCACCAAACCCCTACGGGCGGAACATTGTAACTTATTAAAGGGTTAGACACCACAAGCGTACTCAGACATAACTGCATAACTTATTTCAGTATTGTGCACCATCTCCCCACTTATGCGTAAATTTGCACCAATTTCAGGAGTGTTGCACCACAAGCGCAAACATGTATAACTTTGGGTCATTTAAAGCAATTGTGCATTACAAGCCAATACATGCAAAACTTAATACCGATTTTTTAAGTTATGTACCAGAAGCACTATCATAGATAACTTTATACCATCTTTTGGAGTTGTGCTCTATAGGCACTATTGTAGTTAACTTTGTACCATCTTTTGGCTTGTACTCCACAAGCACATTTTTTAGCACATGTACCTAGTTTTAGAATTCTGCATCATAAACCTAGATGTGTGCAATTTTGTACAATTTTTCAGAGTAATGAATCAAAAGTATAGTCTTATGGAACTTCATACCATTTGTGGTTGTGCTCCACCAGCTCCGGTCTGCAGAATTTTGTGCCATTTAAAGGAGTTGTGCACTAAACCCCAACGGGCGTAACTTTGTACAATATTATGGTGTTGTACATCACAAGCTCATGCTTCTGTAATTCCGTTCCTTATTTAAGGGTTGTGCATCGTCTCCCTACCTATGTGTAACTTTGAATCTTGTTAAGGAGTTGCGCAACACAATCACAAATGTGCATAACTTTGGGTCATTTAAAAGAGTTGTGCACTACAAGCCAACACATGCATAACTTCGCATAATAATTAAGTTTACACTACAAGGCCTCATGTGCGTAAGTTTGTAATAGTTTTAGGACTTTTACACCACAAGCACCCTTTTCTGTAACTTTGTACCTAGATTTGATGTTGTAAATCACAATCCCACATGTGCATAACTTTGGACCATTTTTCAGAGTTATGCATCAAAAGGGCACATGTGTGTAATTTTGTACCATTTATAGTAGTTATGCACCAAACCCCTACGAGCGTAACATTGTAGCTTATTTAATGGTTGGGCACCACAAGCGTACTCAAACATAACTGCATAACTTATTTCAAAATTGTGCATTATCTCCCCCACTTGCAGGTAAATTTGTACCAGTTTTAGGAGTGCAGCGCCACAGGCACAAACATGTATAACTTTGTGTCATTTGATACAATTGTGCATTACATGCCAACACGTGCAAAACTTTATACCAATTTTTTAAGTTGTGCACCACAAGCACTATCGTAGATAACTTTGTACCATCTTTTGGACTTGTGCTCCATAAGCACACTTTTCAAAACTTTGTACTTGGTTCTAGAATTCTACATCACAAACCCAGATGTGCTCAACTTTATACAATTTTTTAAAGTTATGCACCAAAAGTACACTCATACGTAACTTCGTATCATTTGTGGTTGTTGTGGGGCACAAGCTCTCGTGTGCGTAATTTTTTGCCATTTAAAGGAGTTATGCACTAAACCCCAACGGGCGTAACTTTGTAGCATATTTAGGTATTGGGAAACACAAGCTCTTGGTTACGTAATGAAATTCCTTGTTTCAGAGTTGTGCATCATCTCCCTGTCTATGTCTAACTTTGAATCTTGTTTAGGAGTTACGCACCACAATTACAAACGTGCATAACTTTGGATCATTTAAAGGAGTTGTGCACTACAAGCCAACACGTGCATAACTTTGCACGAAATAATTAGGTTGTGCACTACAAGGCCTTGTGTGCGTGAGTTTGTACAAGTTTGAGGACTTTTGCACCACAAGCACCCTTTTTCGTAACTTTGTACCTAGATTCAATGTTATAAATCACAATCCCACATGTGCACAACTTTGAACCCTTTTTCAGAGTTGTGCATCAAAAGGGCACATGTGTGTAATTTCATACCATTTATAGGAGTTATGCATCAAACCCCCACGGGCGGAACTTTGTAGACTGCATAACTTATTTTAGAATGGTGCACCATCTCCCCACTTGCACGTAGATTTGAACCACTTTTAGGAGTGTTGTGCCACGAGTGCAAACATGTATGAGATTACATCATTTGAAGCAATTGTGCCTTACAAGCCAACACGTGCAAAACTTTGTACCGATTTTTTTAGTTGTGCACCACAAGCACTATTGTAGATAACTTTGTACCATCTTTTGGTTTGTGCTCCACAAGCACACTTTTTCGCACTTTGTACCTAATTTTGGAATTCTGCATAACAAACCAAGATGTGTGCAACTTTGTACAGTTTTTCAGAGTTATGAATCAAAAGTATACTCTTATGTAACTTTGTACCATTTGTGGTTATTATGCGCCACCAGCTCCCGTGTGCATAATTTTGTGCCATTTAAAGGAGTTGTGCACCAAACCCTAATGAGCGCAACGTTGTACCATATTAAGGTGTTGTGCATCACAAGCTCATGCTTGTGTAATTTCGTTCCTTATTTCAAGGTTGTGCATCGTCTCCTTGCCTATGCATAACTTTGTATCTTGTTTAGGAGTTGCACACCATAGTCACAAACGTGCATAACTTTGGGTCAGTTAAAGGAGTTTTGCACTTCAAGCCAACACGTGCATAACTTCGTACTGAATAATTAAGTTGTGCACTATAAGGCCCCACGTGCATAACTTTGTACAAGTTTTAGGACTTTTGTAATGCAAGCACCCTTTTTCGTAACTTGCTATCTCGATAAGATGTTATAAATCACAATCCCACATGTGCACCACTTTGGGCAATTTTGTCAGAGTTGCGCATCAAAAGTGCACATGTGTGTAATTTCGTACCATTTATAGGAGTTATGCACCAAAACCCTACAGGTGGAACATTGTAGCTTATTTAATGGTTGGGCATCACAAGCGTGCTCAGATATAACTACACAACTTATTTCAGAATTGTGCACCATCTCACCCACTTACACGTAAATTTGTACCAGTTTTAGGAGTACTGTGCCATGAGCATAAACATGTATAACTTTACTTCATTTGAAATAGTTGTGCATTACATGCCAACACATGCAAAACTTTGTACCAATTTTTTAAGTTATGCACAACAAGCACTATCGTAGATAACTTTGTAGCCTCTTTTGGAGTTGTGCTCCATAAGCACACTTTTCAAAACTTTGTACCTGGTTTTGGAATACTACATCACAAACGCAGATGTGCTCAACTATGTACGATTTTTCAGAGTTATGCACCAAAGGTACACTCATACGCAACTTTGTACCATTTATGGTTGTGCGGCATTAGCTCTTGTGTGCATATTTTGATGGCATTTAAAGGAGTTATGCACAAAACCCCAACGGGCGTAACTTTGTAGCATATTTAGGTATTGTACGTCACAATCCCTTGCTTACATAATGTCATTCCTTGTTTCAGAGTTGTGCATTGTCTCCCTGCCAATGTGTAACTTTGAATCTTGTTTAGGAGTTATACACCACAATCACAAACGCGCATAACTTCGGGTTATTTAAAGGAGTTGTGCACTACAAGCCAATACGTGCATAACTTTGTATGGAATAATTAAGTTGTGCACTACAAGGCCCCATGTTCATAGGTTTGTAAAAGTTTTAGGACTTTTACACCATAAGCACCCTTTTATGTAACTTTGTACCTAGATTCGATGTTGTAAATCACAATCCCACATGTGCACAACTTTAGACCATTTTTCAAGGTTGTGCATCGAAAGGGCACATGTGTGTAATTTTATACCATTTATAGGAGTTATGCACCAAACCCTTACGGGCAAACATTGTATCTTATTCAATAGTCGGGCATCACAAGCGTACTCAGACATAACTGCATAACTTATTTCAGAATTGTGCATCATCTCCCCCACTTGCGCATAAATTTGTACCAGTTTTAGGAGTGCTGCGCCACAAGCACGAACATGTATAACTTTGTGTCATTTGAAACAATTGTGCATTATATGCCAACACGTGCAAAACTTTGTACCGATTTTCTAAGTTATGCTCCACAAGCACTATCGTAGATAACATTGTACCATCTTTTGGACTTGTGCTTCATAAGCACACTTTTTGAAACTTTGTACTTGGTTCTGGAATTCTACATCACAAACCCAGATGTGCTTAACTTTGTACAATTTTTTAGAGTTATGCACCAAAAGTACACTTAAACGTAACTTCATACCATTTGTGGTAGTTGTGCAGCACAAGCTCTCGTGTATGTAATTTTATACCATTTAAAGGAGTTGTGCACCAAACCCCAATGGGCTTAACTTTGTAGCATATATAGGTGTTGTGCATCACAAGCTCTTGCTTACGTAATGCAATTCCTTGTTTCAAAATTGAGCATCATCTCCCTGCCTATGTGTAACTTTGAATCTTGTTTAGGAGTTACGTACCACAATCACAAAAGTGCATAACTTTGGATCATTTAAAGGAGTTGTGCACTACAAGCCAATACGTGCATAATTTTGTGCGGAATAATTTTGTTGTGCACTACAAGGCCCCATGTGTGTAAGTTTGTACACGTTTTAGGACTTTTGCACTATAAGCACCCTTTTTCGTAACTTTGTACCTAGATTGGATATTGTAAATCACAATCTCATGTCTGCCCAACTTTGGACTATTTTTCAAAGTTGTGCATCAAAAGGGCACATGTGTGTAATTTCGTACCATTTATAGGAGTTATGCACTAAACCCCCACGGGCTGAACTTTGTAGACTGCATAACTTATTTTAGAATTATGCACCATCTCCCCACTCGCGTGTAGATTTGAACCGGTTTTAGGAGTGTTGTGCCACAAGCACAAACATGTATGAGATGGCATCATTTGAAGCAATTGTGCATTACAAGCCAAAATATGCAAAACTTTATACCAATTTTTTTAGTTGTACACCACAAGCACTATTATAGATAACTTTATACCATCTTTTTGTTTGTGCTCCACAAGCACACTTTTCAGCACTTTGTACCTAGTTTTGGAATTCTGTATCACAAATCGAGATGTGTGCAACTTTGTACAGTTTTTTAGAGTTATGAATCAAAAGTACACTCTTATGTAACGTCGTACCATTTATGGTTGTTGTGCGCCATCATCTCTCTTTTGTGCCATTTAAAGGAGTTGTGCACCAAACCCCAATGGGCATAACGTTGTACCATATTGAGGTGTTGTGCATCACAAGCTCATGGTTGTGTAATTTTGTTCCTTATTTCAGAGTTGTGCATCATCTCCATGCTTATGTGTAACTTCGAATCTTGTTTAGGAGTTGGACACCACAATCACATAACTTTGGGTATTTAAAGGGGTTGTGCACTATAAGCCAATACATGCATAACTTCGTACGGAATAATTAAGTTATGTACTACAAGGCCTCACGTGCGTAACTTTGTACAATTTTTAGCACTTTTGCAACACAAGCACCCATTTTCGTAACTTTCTACCTAGATTAAATGTTGTAAATCACAATCCCACATGTGCACGACTTTGGACAATTTTGTCAGAGTTATGCATCAAAAGTGCACATGTGTGTAATTTCGTATTGTTTATAAGAGTTATACACCAAACCACTATGGGTGGAGCATTGTAGCTTATTTAATGGTTGGGCACCACAAGTGTACTTAGACATAACTGCATAACTTATTTCAGAATTGTGCACCATCTCCCCCACTTACACGTAAATTTGTACTAGTTTTGGGAGTGCTGCGCCACGAGCACAAACATGTATAACTTTGTGTCATTTGAAACAATTGTGCTTTACATGCCAACAGGTGTAAAACTTTGTACCAATTTTTAAGTTGTGCACCACAAGCACTATCGTATATAACTTTGTACCATCTTTTGGAGTTATGCTCCACAAGCACACTTTTCAAAACTTTGTACCTGATTTTGAAATTCTACATCACAAACCCAGATCTGCTCAACTTTGTACAATTTTTCAGAGTTTTACACCAAAGTACACTCATACGTAACTTCGTACCATTTGTGGTTGTGTTACACAAGCTCTCATGTGCGTAATTTTATGCCATTTAAAGGAGTTGTGCACCAAACCCCAACAGGCATATCTTTGTAGCATATTTAGGTGTTGTGCATCACAAGCTCATGCTTGTGTAATTCTGTTACTTATTTCAGAGTTGTGCATCATCTCTGTGCTTATGTGTAACTTTGAATTTTGTTTAGGTGTTGCACACCATAATTATGGTGTTGCGCACCATAATTACAAATGTGCATAACTTTGGGTCATTTAAAGGGGTTGTGCACTACAGGCCAACACGTGCATAACTTCGTATAGAATAATTCAGTTGTGCACTACAAGGCCCCATGTACGTAAGTTTGTAAAAGTTTTAGGACTTTTGCACCACAAGCACCATTTTCTCTAACTTTGAATTTAGATTCACTGTTGTAAATCACAATCCCACATGTGCACAACTTTGGACCAGTTTCAGAGTTATGCATCAAAAGGGCACACGTGTGTAATTTTGTACCATTTATAGGAGTTATGCACCAAACCCCTATGGGCGTAACATTGTAGCTTATTTAATGGTTAGGCACCATATGATATAACTGCATAACTTATTTCAGAATTATGCACCATCTCCCCCACTTGCACGTAAATTTGGACCAGTTTTAGGTGTGCTGCGCCATGAGTACAAACATGTATAACTTTGTGTCATTTGAAATAATTGTGCATTACATGCCAACACGTGCAAAACTTTGTATCGATTTTTTAAGTTGTGCACCACAAGCACTATTATAGATAACTTTGTACCATCTTTTTGAGTTGTGCTCCACAAACACACTTTTCAGAACATTGTACTTGATTTTAGAATTCTACATCACAAACCCAGATGTGCTTAACTTTGTACAATTTTTCGGAGTTATGCACCGAAAGTACACTCATACGTAACTTTATACCGTTTGTGGTTGTTGTGTGGCACAAGCTCTCGTGTGTATAATTTTATGCCATTTAAAGGAGTTGTGCACCAAACCCCAATGGGCATAACTTTGTAACATATTTAGGTGTGGTGCATCACCAGCTCATGCTTGCGTAATTTCGTTACTTATTTCAGAGTTATGCATCAACGCCCGACCTATGTGTAACTTGGAATCATGTTTAGGATTTGTGCACTACAATCACAAACATTAGTAAATTTGGGTCATTTAAGGTAGTTGTGCACTACAAGCCAACACCTGCACAACTTTGTACGACAAAATGAAGTTGTGCACTACAAGACTCAACGTGCATATCTTTGTACAATTTTCAAGAGTTGGGGAATCACAACCACACCTTTTCGTAACTTTGTACCTATATTAGATGTTGTAATTCACAATCCCACATGTGCACAACTTTGGACCATTTTTTGGAGTTGTGCTTCAAAAGTGCACATGTGTAATTTCGTACCATTCATTGGAGTTATGCACAAACCACCATGGAGAGAACTTTGTAACTTACTTAAGTGATACACACCACAAGCCTACTCATAGATAGCTGGACAACTTATTTCAAAATTGTGTACCACCTCGCCACATGCACGGAATTTTGTACCACTTTTAGGAGTTATGCGCCATGAGTCCAAACGTGCATAATCTCATATCATTTAAACCAATTATGCATTACAAGCCAACGTCTTCAAAACTTTGTACCGATTCTTGAAGTTGTGCACCACAAGGACCATCCTTGATAACTTTGTACCATCTTTTGGAGTTGTGCACCATAAGCACACTTTCTTAGAACTATAAACACAGTTTTGGATTTGTCCATCACAGACCCAGATGTGCACAACTTTGGACAATTTTTCGGTGTTATGCATCAAAAGTACACTCGTACGTAACTTCGAATCATTTGTGGTTGTTGTGCACCATAAGATCCATCGTGCGTACTTTTGTGAAATTAAAGGATGTTGTGCACCAAACCCTAACGGGCATAACTTTGTGTCATATTTAGGTGTTATGCATCACCAGCTAATGCCTGCATAATTCCATTACTTATTTCAGAGTTGTGCATCATCTCCCCGCCTATGCGTAACTTGGAATCATGTTTAGGAGTTGTGCACCATAATCACAAACATGAATAAATTAGGGTTATTTAAAGGAGTTGTGCACTATAAGCCAAAACGTGCACAACTTCGTATGGCATGATTAAGTTTGTTCAATTTTCAGGAGTTGTGCATCACGACCAACTTTTTCCTAACTTTGTACCTATATTAGATGTTGTAAATCAGAATCCCACATGTGCACAACTTTGGAACATTTTTCAGAGTTGTGCATCAAAAGTGCACATGTGTGTAATTTCGTACCATTCGTAGGAGCCATGTACCAAACGCCCATGGAGAGAACTTTGTACCTTATTTAAGTGATACGCACCACAAGCCTACTCACAGAAAACTGCACAACTTATTTCAGAATTGTGTACCATCTCACCACATGCATGTTATTTTGTACCACTTTTGGGAGTTCTGCGCCATGAGCTCAAACGTGCATAATTTCATATCATTTGAAGCACTTGTGCATTACAAGCCAACGCATGCAAAACTTTGCAACGATCTTTCGAAGTTAAGCACCAAAACTACACTCGTACGTAACTTTGGACCATTTGTGGGCGTTGTGTGCCATAAGCTCCAGGGTGTGTACTTTTGTGCCATTTAAAGGAGTTGTGCACCGTCCCTCAACGGGCGTAACTTTATATCATATTTAGATGTTGTGCATCACGAGCTCGTGCTTGTGTAATTCCTTTACTTAGTTCAGAGTTGTGCATCATCTCCCTGCCTATGCGCACCACAATCACAAACATGAATAAATTTGGGTCATTTAAAGGAGTTGTGCACTACAAGCCAACATGTGCACAGCATCGTATGGAAAAATTTATTTGTGCACTACAAGCCACCACTTACATAACTTTGTACAATTTTCAGGAGTTATGCATCACAACCACACTTTTTCATGGCGTTGCACCTATATTAGATGTTATAAATCACAATCCCACACGTGCACAACTTTAAACCATTTTTCAGAGTTGTGCATCAAAAGTGCACGTGTGTAATTTCCTACCATTCGTAGGAGTCATGCCCTAAACCCCCATGGAGGGATATTTGTACCTTATTTAAGTGATATGCACCACAAGCCTACTCATAGATAATTGCTCAACTTATTTCAGAATTGTGTACCATTCCACCACATGCACATTATTTTGTACCACTTTTAGGAGTTCTGCACCATTAGCCCAAACGTGCATAATTTCATATCAGTTGAAGCACTTGTGCAATACAAGCCAACGCATGCAATACTTCGTAACGATCTTTGAAGTTGTGCACCACCAGCACTATCGTACATAAATTTGTACCTTGTTTTAGAGTTGTGCGCCATAAGCACAACTTTTCAGAACATTGTACCTAGTTATGGAATTGCACATCACAAACCCACATGTGGACAACTTTAGACAATTTTTCAGAGTTATGCACCAAAAGTACACACATACGTAACTTCGGACCATTTATGGTTGTTGTGCGCCATAAGCTCCATCGTGTGTACTTTTATGCCATTTAAAGGAGTTATGCACCGTACCCCAACGGGCATAACTTTGTATCATATTTAGGTGTTGTACATCACGAGCTCATGCTTGCGTGATTCTGTTACTTATTTCAGAGTTGTGCATCATCTCCCCCCCTATGCGTTCCTTGGAATCATGTTTACAAGTTGTACACCACAATCTCAAACAGGAAAATTTTTGGGTCATTTAAAGGAGTTGCGTACTACAAGCCAACATGTGCACAACATCGTACAGAAAAATTTAGTTGTGCACTACTAGCCTCCACGTGCATAACTTTGTACCATTTTTAGGAGTTGTGCATCACAACCACACTTTTTCGTAACTTTGTACCTACATTAGATGTCATAAATCACAATCCCACACATGCACAACTTGAAACCATTTTTCGGATTTGTGCATCAAAAGTGCACATGTGTGTATTTACGTACCATTCGTTGGAGTTAAGGACCAAACACCCATGGACAGAACTTTGTACCTTATTTAAGTGATACGCACGACAAGCCTACTCACAGATAACTGCACAACTTATTTCAAAATTGTGTGCCATCTCTTCACTTGTGCGTAATTTTGTATCACTTTTAGGAGTTGTAGGCCCTAAGCCCAAACGTGCAAAATTTTATATCATTTGAAGCAATTGTGCATTACCAGCCCACGCGTGCAAAACTTTGTACCGATTCTTGAAGTTGTGCTCTACAAGCACCATCGTGGATAACTTTGTACCATCTTTTTGAGTTGTGCACCATAAGCACACTATCTCAAAACTTTATAGCTAGTTTTGGAGTTCTACATCACAAACCCAGATATGCACAACTGTCGACATTTTTTCGTAGTTAAGCACCAGAAGTAGACTCGTACGTAACTTCGTACCATTTGTGCTTGTTGTGCGCCAAAAGATCCATCATGTGTACTATTATGCCATTTAAAGGAGTTATGCACCAAACCCCAACTGACGTAACTTTGTATCATATTTAGGTGTTATGCATCCGGAGCTCATGCCTACATAATTCCGTTACTTATTTTAGAGTTGTGCATAATCTCCCCACCTATGCGTAACTTAGAATAATGTTTAGGAGTTGTGCACCACAATCACAAACATGAATAAATTTGGGTCATTTAAGGTAGTTGTGCACTACAAGCCAACACGTGCACAACTTCGCCCGACATAACTAAGTTTGTTCAATTTTTAGGAGTTGTGCATCACAACCACACTTTTTCCTAACTTTGTACCTATATTAGATGTTGTAAATCGCAATCCCACACGTGTACAACTTTGGACCAGTTTTCAGAGTTGTGTATAAAAAATGCACATGTGTGTAATTTCATACCACTCATAGGAGTCATGCACCAAACCCCCATGGAGAGAACGTTGTACCTTATTTAAGTGATACACAACACAAGCCTACTCATAGATAACTGCACAACCTATTTAACAATTGTGTACCATCTCACCACATGCACGTTATTCGTTATTTTGTACCACTTTTGGGAGTTCTGCACCATGAGCCTAAACATGCATAATTTCATATCAGTTGAAGCACTTGTGCATTACAAGCCAATGCATGCAAAACTTTGTAACTATCTTTCAAGTTGTGCACCACCAACACCATCGTACATAAATTTCTACCATCTTCTGGAGTTGTGCACCACAAGCACACTTTTTCAAAACATTGTACCTAGTTTCGGAATTGTACATCACAAACCCACATGTGCTCAACTTTGGACAATTTTTCGGAGTTATGCACCAAAAGTACACTTGTACGTAACTTCAGACCATTTGAGGTCGTTGTGCACCATAAGCTCCATCGTGTGTACTTTTGGGCCATTTAAATCAGATGTGCACCGTACCCCAACGGGCGTAACTTGGTATCATATTCAGATGTTGTGCATCACGAGCTCGTGCTTGCATAATTCCTTTACTTATTTCAGAGTTGGGCATCATCTCCCTGCCTATGCGTAACTTGGAATCATGTTTAGGACTTGTGCACCACAATCACAAACATGAATAAATTTGGGTCATTTAAAGGAGTTGTGCACTAAAAGCCAACATGTGCACAACATCCTATTAAAAAATTTATTTGTGCACTACAAGCCTCCACGTGCATAACTTTGTACAATTTTAAGGAGTTGTGCATCACAACAACACTTTTTCATAACTTTGCACCAATATTAGATGCAATAAATCACAATCCCACATGTGCACAACTTTAAACCATTTTTCGGAGTTTTGCATCAAAAGTGCACGTGTGTAATTTCCTACCATTCGTAGGAGTATGCACCAAACCCCCATAGAGAGAACTTTGTACCTTATTTAAGTGATACCCACCATAAGCCTACTCGTAGATAACTGCTCAACTTATTTCAGAATTGTGTACCATCTCACTACATGCACGTTATTTTGTACCACTTTTAGGAGTTCTGCGCCATTAGCCTAAACGTGCATATTTTCATATCAGTTGAAGCACTTGTGCAATAAAAGCCAACGCATGCAATACTTCGTAACGATCTTTGAAGTTGTGCACCACCAGCACCATTGTATATAAATTTGTAACATGTTTTGGAGTTGTGCGCCACAAGCACAATTTTTTAGAACATTGTACCTAGTTACGGAATTGTACATCACAAACCCACATGTGGACAACTTTGGACAATTTTTCAGAGTTATGCCCAAAAGTACACACTTACGTTACTTCGGACCATTTGTGGTTGTTGTGCGCCATAAGCTCCATCGTATGTACTTTTATGCCATTTAAAGGAGTTGAGTACCGTACCCCAACGGGCCTAACTTTGTATCATATTTAGATGTTGTACATCACGAGCTTATGCTTGCGTGATTCCGTTACTTATTTCAGAGTTGTGCATCATCTCCCCCCCTACGCGTTCCTTGGAATCATGTTTACTAGTTGTGCACCACAATCACAAACATGAATAATTTTGGGTCATTTAAAGGAGTTGTGCACTACAAGCCAACATGTGCACAACATCGTACGACAAAATTAGTTTGCACTACTAGCCTCCATGTGCATAACTTTGTACAATTTTTAGGAGTTGTGCATCATAACCACACTTTTTCGTAACTTTGTACCTATATTAGATGTTATGAATCAGAATCCCACACGTGCACAACTTGAGACCATTTTTCAGAATTGTGCATCAAAAGTGCACATGTGTGTATTTACGTACCATTGGTTGGAGTTATGCACTAAACCCCCACAGAGAGAAC
>JAOXJP010293894.1:0-18654 GCA_025762735.1 Platanus orientalis | reverse complement strand
TGTGGCATGGACCAAAAAGAGTAATGTGATGTGGATTTAGGTGTGTTAGACTCATGCCAAGTATGTGACTTGTCAACTTAAGATGTTTGTATACAGGTTTTGACTTAAGCTAAAATAGGGGGTGTTTGTGTATAGGTTTTAGGCTTGGCTTAAGGGGTGTTTGGACATATGTTTTAGGTTAGGTTAAAGGAGTACTTGGTCACAAGGTTTTGGTTAGGCGGGTTATACTCACACCAAAAATCAGGAAGGATTAAGGAAGTGGGTCCAACGAAAACCTTAGAGAAAAATTTAGGGTCTAGAATGCCAAATTAGGAAAGAATTGGGATGACCTAAAAATGGGAGGTTATCTAACCACCTTGGTTTCTTAGGATGACTAAAGTCAATTCTAGAGAGTTAATGTTACCCATTGAAAGAAACCTCTAGACCCTGAGCCAAAATTAGGTGTTGACAAGTACGGCCATGGTTTTGTAGGTTAAGGGCAAGGAATGTGTGAAAACGGTGGGTGCTACGGGCGGTTTGTAAGAAGGTCATAATGGTGGATTGTATTTCTGGGGGGAGATGGGAAATATAAGTGACGGGATTTGGGGGAGCCGGAGTAAGGGGAAAAATGAGGGTGATGGGGAGGCTAGGAGGAGGTTTGAAAAGGTGGGGTTTGCGGGACAAAAGGTTCGCAAGGTCATTGTTTGCTCATTTGAGATGTTTGACTTCGAAAGTCCATTGGGAGAACCAGGAGGACCATCTTAGGAGCTGCGGGTTAGGGATGGACTTTTGCTTGAACTGGAGCATTCTTGAAAAGGATGACAAATCCATTTCAACTTTGAAGGGGCACCCGAGAAGATGGAATTGGAACTTTTCAATACCTCGTTTGACCGCTAGAATCTCTTTGAAAGTATAATGGTAGTGGCTCTCGGCGGAAGTAAAGGCTCCGCTTTTATATCCACAAATGTGTCGTTTGCCTTGCAGCTCTTCAATGAGGATGGCTCCCCAGTAAAGGTCACTGGAGTCAGTCTGGAGAATTCGGGTATTGTACTGACCTGGGATCTAGAGGGATGGAAGATGTCTGTAGCACTGCTTCAAAGTTTGGACTGCTAGCAGATGTTTAGTAGTCCAGGCAGGGGGATTCTTTTTGAGTAATGCAGTAAGCAAAGAGCGGGGTCATGCCACGTGAGGGATGAATTCGGCCATATAGTTGACAAGTCCAAGAAACTGCTGAATCTCCTTATGAGAGGAAAGTTTATCCGGGAGCTGTTGCAGAGCAGTGGAGATGTGTGGCTGAAGAGTGTAACGGCCCTTATGGATGTGCATGCCAACAAAATTAATTAAATATTTTCCAATTTCCATCTTTTAGGCTGAGAGCATGATGCCATGTGAATGAACAAGGTTGTAAAACTGATGAAGTAGTTGTGTTGATCCTGGTGGTTGGCTGAAAAAAGAAGAATATTATCAATATAAATAAGAGAATTAGAAAGGATGAGTTGAAATATGCGGACCATAGCCTGTTGGAAAATGGAAGGGGCAGTCTTGAGACCAAAGGGGAGAACAGTCCATTGGAAGTGCCGGTTAGGAAGGGAAAAACCAGTTTTGGGTTTATCTTTAGGATGGATGCCCAACTGCCAGAAACCTGTTTTAAGGTCGAACTTTGAGAAGATATGAGCATCTATAAGATGTTGAAACATATATGATTTCTGAGGCAAGGGGAATTTTGAATTGGCTAGGAAATAGTTGAGAGGTTGGTAGTTGATAACCAACCAGAGCTTCTGGCGTGCCTGTTCTACATGTTTGTTGACATAAAATGCTTCACACGCCCAAGGAGAGTTGGTGGGCTCGATGAGACCATCTTTTTCTAGTTAATCAACTTCTTGTAGAGCCAAATAGTAATGTTCTGGTGACATGCCTTTGTGAGATGCTATTGTTGGATTGACATCCTCATTTAGTTTAAATGGGAGGCAGACAAAGAATTCAGTATTGGTCCAAAGGGATCAGGGATGAATGAATGCTGAATGGGACTCTGCACAGGTATTTTGGAGAAGTTGGGTGATGATTGGCTCATATGTAAGATAGTAAAGGTTGGGGATATGAGTCCAGGGAAGGAAATGGGGGGGGTAGGAAAGTTCGTGACTGTTCCACTGAAGGCGAGAGAGTTTGTGGAGAAGGTCAAAGCCACTGAGGAGGTCTTTACTTGTTAGGTACAACCTAAGACTTGGTGCTGGATTTTGAGGTTGGGGAAGAGTTGGATGGTGATTGACTAATTTTGGTGATCTGGAAATGTTCACCATTAATAGCGTGGAAAGTTTGGCGAGTGGTTTTCCAATGAGAGGAAGGGAGGAGATTGGGGTTAATGATGGTTGTTGTGGCACCAGTACCAAAGTAGGCGATGACGGGTATGGGTCGGGCAAATGGATCTGGAAGGATGTGAATTCGAGCTGTAGGGGTTGGTTCGACCAAGTAGGATGAGGTTGAGTCAACATTACTGAGATCAAGTGGGTTAGGTTCAGTATCACCCAGATCAGCAGAGTCGTCAGTGTCAGACTCATAGGGGATAGCAAGCAAAGAGTCAGGTGAATAGTCATCTTCAAGGGAGAATTGGGATTCCACATCCGAGAAATCTGAGTTGGCAAACTACTTAGCTTCCTAGAGGAGGTGAGTGGCCCGAGCTTTTTTGGGGCAATTGCGGGCAAAATGACCATTCTTTTTACAGAGAAAACATCTATCTAAAGTTTTGGCTTGAAATTTTTTCTTTCGCAAGAAGCGCCACTTTTGGTCTTTTGACGGGAAAGGAGTAGAGATTTTCTGGAAATGGTGCTTCTTGGAGGTTTTGTATTGGCACTGTTTCTCATCTTTGCATTTAATTGAGAGAATGTTGTCAGTGTAGGCGGTCCTAATCTTCTTGCCCATGGATTCTATCTATTTGAGGAACTTTGAGGTGTTACAAAATTTTTCTAAGGCTAAGAGGACATTCTGATAGATTTCTCCCATAGTTGCAGTTTGGATAGATAGATTCTTTGTGGCGAGGATCTTAACTGCTTCATTGCCTAAAGGATCAGGTAAGGAGTTGAGGAATGCTTGCTTGAGATTGGGATCATCCATGCCACTAATTGCATAGAGGCGAGATGACATGTTGTGGTAGTGCTTTTCGAGGTCCTTCCACCTATAAGAAAAACACTTCATCTTACAAAAATTCTTCCCGCTGATGATTAGTATAGTAGAACTAGGCCCCAAGAAATTCATGGTGGATGAGGACGAGAAAGGCGTCAATGTTGGTGCTCTGTAAAGCTTGAAGTTGTCTATATTCGCCAAGGTTGATCCAGCAATCTTTAAGCCGTCCAAGAAGACAGGTTGGGATTTGGGCAATGACAAAGGATTGGGTAGCCATTGATTTCTAGAGCTGGACCTAAGCCCACGCTAAGATTTCTAATATTCTATTCTGCCATTGAGAGGGAGAAATGTCATCAATGGTAAAAAAGCGATTTTGATGGGCGGCGGAGGTGGGGATGGATGAATTGTTTCTGTTTCTTCTTCTGGTTAGGTTACATGGGGTTAGGTGGTGGAGTGTTGCTTTGCAGTTTCGTCTGTGTCCATCATGAGAGCTTCAAACTCTAAATGAAGATCCGCAATAGAAGGATTTGACTGCAAAGAAGGAGAACTGTGGGGAGAGGTAAGAGAGGTTAAATAAGAACTAATGGGATTGAACGGTTCAAGGGGAAATAAGGATGGAGAGGGTCGAAAGGAAGCCCTAGTGGTGGGATCGGGAGGGGCAAGGGTGGCAGAATGCTTAGAATGTGAGGGAAGGGGAGAGGCAGGGCTTGCGAGGCTTATGGAGGGTTTGAGAAGATGATGGTATGATTTTGGAAATAAGGAGTAATGATTTATGGGGGTGATAGGAAGAGGTTGGAATCCTGGTGTAGGGGCATAGGGTAAAGGTGGTAAGGGTTGGAGACCAGTGGGGAAGGTGTCAAAGAGGGAGGGTGGGTTATTTGAGAAAGGAGCAGTGTGGGAGATAGTTGTTTGATGTTGAGAGGCTTCAAGACTGCGCAACTGATTTTCTAAATGCTTATTTTCTGCTTCTTTGGCTTTGATGAGTTCTAAAGCCTGGTAATAGTCTTTGACTGTTCTAGCAATGTGACTCAGTTCTGCTTTAAAACCTGTGATACGGGCTCGGAGGTCTTCTATCAAGGCATCTAAAGATGTCAGCTTCTGGGTGACAGATGACTTTAGACGAGTTTGGTTTTCCAAGATCTTGGTGAGGACTTGGTTCTGCTTGACCGCATTCTCAGCTTGCCAATTCAGGGAGGCTTTTGCAGGGGAGATCTTGCGAGGGGTGCCATCAGCATTTTTGCCAACATGGGTCTTGATTTTCTAGGCATGTCTGGTGTTCTATTTGGGAAGCTCGAATTCTTCTATTGTAGGAAAATGATCATGATATGTTGGAGAACTGGGGGAGAACATGCAACAGTCTATGATCTGTGGTTGGAGAACAATGGGACCAGTGGGGGAAGCTTGGTGGAGGTAGGTGAGGGCCTTTTGGTAGTATGGAGATAGGGCTAGAGGGGATAGGGGGAGGTTTTTGGGCCATTGGTTCCAATTATTTGGTGGAAGGGCTGCAGGAGTCGGGGTGGCTCCTTTTCTTGGATATAGGACATAGTAATCAAAATTTCCAGAATGTTCTCTGAGGAGGCCGACTTCGGGGTCGCCTTTCTCATATCTTTCTTGCAAAATTTGTTGTTGCGACTTCTTCCCCTTTTTGTTCTTGGGATAGAACTGTCTTTCTTCCTATAATTCAAGCTCTATGTCAAAAGAGTCATTGGTGCAGTCTTGGCATGTGCAATCGACTGCTTGATGCCCTTTTTGGAGGAGGTAGAGCATTTTTTCTTCAATGGCATTTTGTGGGATGAAAGGTTGGTTAACGGCTTCAGTCATCGCAATATCAGAGATAAACGGGCATGGTGGGTCTTCCGGGGGGTAAAAAGGTGGTTTCTACAGAGCCGTTAGGTTGCCGGAGATAGACTGGTTCGGTGGCTGTAATGGCTTCATTGCGACCATGGAGATTTTCATACTGAGTGATCCACTTTTCTAGAAGCAAGGCTTTGAGTTCCTCAGTATATATCATTGATATCATTGATTGGTGTTATGAATAATGAATTTCAAGAATTTTTTTTATAATAAAAGAAATTGTCTATTTATGAAACATAAAACAAACAAAATGAAAAGCCTAGTTAAAGACCTTCAAAAATTAGGAAGTTATATATAAAAATAGTTCATGAAGTCTAGATACTCCTGTAGAATTTTGTGAAATAATGATTTGATTTAGATATTTAAATGATAAAAACTAAGGGTGTCACATAGGATTCTAGGATTAGTGCAATTCAAGGTGGTTGAATGAAAACCCTGATTATGGTTGGTTAACTAAACCAAGATTTTTATGAATAGTAATTAAGGTTATGATTAATAATTCACAAGGTTTTTATGAAAATTTGAATAGAAGACAAATATTTCAAATGACACAATTCTGACCCACTTAATTTGATGTTTTATGGTGTTAATCGTTAGATTGATTGGATACAATGGCAGAACCATTGCATTGATTATCCTCAAGCAGAGGGCCATCGCATTAATTATCCCCAACCGGAAGGCCATCACATTGCTTAATTGCTACATGATACATAATTATCACATAGATAAGCTAAAACGTCTAAAAAATAACTACTTCAATAAAGTAAGAAAACCCTAATTTAATAATGTGTCAATTCTCTTCCAACATCCAAAAATATGTTTTAACACATTTCAGGCATCCAATTTCCTCTACAAATCCATCTCCAATGAACCTGTTATGACACATGCATCTTAATCCTACTTTTTCTTAGTTGTAGCATTAACAAATGAACTTGTTGCCAATAAATTCCCTTGTAAGAATTCACAAGGATTGTCCATTCCAGTATAATTTCATATTTCCATAATTTGATCCGCTAAAAAACAACCCAACTCGAGAATCCCCTACATTCATTCTACAAATAACTGAGAACTCATCTCCAACATATTATATGCTATGATCTAATAGCAGGTAACTAAAAGTAAAACAATTACCACCACTCCCCTCACAGGCTGACAACATAATTTTCTACAATGTGCTTTGCATACCAAAGATCCTCATGTTTGTTGAGATCGGATTAAACTTTAGAAGAAAGTAGCTAAAATATCCCAGACATTATTACACCAAACAAGTTTTTGTCTTAAAGGGCCCTTCCAAGTCAATGTTTTTACTAGTTTAGTACTTAATGAATTAATAACTTTATAATATGGAGTCTTGGATACTCATTGGTTTCAAACACAAATACATGTACTCTGGTTTTCTAAGCATTGCCCTTGTAAAGTCATAATCACCATTGCAAATTATCTTCTTAACTAATCAAATTATATTATACAGCTTTGTGTGCTCAAGAACATGATGGAACTTAAATAGATGCACATGCAATAAGTGTTGTTGGAAATGGTTTTGAAAACACCCAGATTTTCTATGCAAAATCTGTTCGGGTGGCTATGTTTGAGCCAAAATAAAAAGTGGGATCCACTTGTCATTTGATGTGGCTCCACATGGGTTTGTATTCACCTCAATGAGGAGAACAACACCATATGGTTGGATGCTCAAAACCGTCAACGGGTGAATGAGAAATTGTCTCCAAAAGTGCCTAGTTGATCACTGGTAAAAGTGTGAAATTTGAATAGTCCCACATGGACAAGACCATAAAACTTTGTGTGTTCATATACATTAATGTTGAACATAAGTTTGAGCTCCAAGGGGCACGCACAACTGTTTTGTGGATGGGGGAGGAGTGGAAGACCTAGCCAACATGGGTCAGGTCTATATTTAAACACACACACACACATGTGCGCCGAATTGAACTGGGCCGGGTCGGGTTGGGTTAGGTCAATAAGAAAAAATAAAGTAATAATTTTATTACTATTTTTTTTCTTTTTGCTTTCTCCTAGATTTAGTTGAAGGGACATGTCTTTCTAGTTTTTCCCTTGTGGGGGTGTGTCCATTCGTACGCATTTTACAATTATGCCCTTGGTGACTGTTATAATCGAATAGACACACATGTGGCTATTTAATCACACCTATTGACACATGTTTATTCTATATGAACATGTAGGTGTCTCTTAAATCATCCCCTTTCACACATGTCTGTTCCGTACAGATGTGTAGGTGACTACTAAATTACAACTTTCTGCATTCGTGTTTGTTCGAACACCAAAGGTTATGTCCTGATGCCTGTTCTGAACAGACATGAACAAGTCTATAAATAAACGTCCCTCCCTTCATTTTAACTACTCGGTTTTTCAATTACTCTATTCCGAATTAAAAATTCGTACTATTCCTTAGGCATCATATAGGATGTCTGAATTAGGCATATAAAGAGCATGATAGCGTGTTCATGTTCTAAAAGAGAGAGAGAGTAGAGCACAAGTTTGATTCGCCAGACACACAGATTGTAGTGCTTCTTCTATGTATATAGATCATTGTATCCTCGGAGGCCGACGCCCAAATAGTTCATAAGCACCAATGCGAGGGGTGAAATTTGTCTTAAGGACATAGTGTCAAACACTAGCCTTGATCAATTTAGGGTATGATTTTTTGTCAAATCGTCCAGTCAAGTTAGTGGTTATTTTCATTTCATTTTTAAGTATTTTATTTATATGAAATAAATACTAGTTGTTTACAGAACAGTGTATACATAGAATATATTCCAACAGTTTGTAGTTTATCTCTAATTTTTGTGGTATCCTTTTAAAAAGGGTATCCTACATCATTCAGTTTGAACATAAGCAAACCTTCAAACAAACTCATGAGCTTAGCTTTGGTGGAATCACTCAACCCAATAAGGCCATATCGAACATGAATAACTTCTCCTTGATGATCCAGTATCACACATCCAAACCCCGACGGACCCAGATTACCGAGAGATGCCCCATCAAAATTTTATTTATTTTTCCCTATTGATGACGGATCCTACATTCTCATAATCACCTCACTTTTGTGATATACCAAGGTAATACAAGAAACTCAATCTCTCATAAAGTTGTTCATGGAGCACTCTTGAAATTCTTTGGTCACCAATAGCCAATAACCTACCTCGCATAAAATGGAATCTATCACCATCCTCACCTCTATCTTCTTATCTTCAAAAATTCTGTGATTTCTTTCTTTCCATATTCCCCACACAATGCCTTGAATTAGAGCTCCTAAGAACTTCCTACCTCTTTCTCCCTTGAATCCTCTTCCCTATTGATGGACAAGGTCTAATAATGATTCTAGCATAACGAAGGCTAAACATAAAGCCGATACGAAGAATCCTCACACTCTCCAGGCAAATGAACAATGAATAAAAATATGGTCACCTGTCTCCTCATCCTATCTACAAAGGCAACACATTGAAGGTAACAACATCAAATAAGGTTGTCAGTGTTGAAGAACATCCAAAGTATTTTTCCTTCCTAATGAAGCCACCCAATTAAAAGCCTTAACTTGAAGGGGGATCGCAGCTTTCCATATTTTTTTTAGCTAGGAAATTAAATTGATTCGAAGATTCCTCGGATAAGATATAGAAAAAAGATTTGGCAATGAAATTGTCATCCAAGGAAGAACTCCACACTTGAATTATATATATCACAAAGCTTTTCAATCAAGTTTTTCATTAGATTGACTTCCTAATTACATAGGTCTCTAGTGAAAATCAAATTCTAAGAAAGACCATACTTATTTCGGGATAGGATTTCAGCCACAAAAGAGTTTTTTTTAGGGATGCCAGTCAAAAAGGACGAGGGAATTCTGACGCAAAAGTGGAATTTTCCCACCATAGGTCTTTCCAAAAACAAATTTTCCTCCCATTACCAATAGCAAAACGGGTATAAGGATAAAATAACAGACTTGCTTGAATGATGTGTTTCCATAGCAAGGAATGTGAGGATGGCAACAATTGATAGCAGTCCCATCCATTGGGATTTATACACCATATCTACTTAGGATGATGGATTGTCACAATCTCCCTTGCTCTGTTGCAAATCTCTAAAGCCATTTACCCAAAAGAGTAATATTCCTTTCCTTTAACTTTCCAATCCCCAACCCTCCTTGCTCTTTCGATTTACATCCTTCTACCTTACAAGGTGATCCTTCTTTTTCATTCCTCCCTCCCACAAGAAATCCCTTTGATACTTCTCAATCTCTTTTCCCACCTTACATGGCATCTTAAATACTGACATGTAATATACTACTAGGATATTAGACAAGGTGATGAGGACACCATGGTCGATAAAAAGATATTGATAGACTTGGAGTTTTCTTATGTTTTTAGTTTAGTTGTTTTATTTATTTCACACTTAGTTATGTCTCATTAAGGGGGGGGGTACAGAATTTTGTGGGTAATTTGGTCCAAAATTGTCTGAAAATGGAGTTTTATGTCTTTTATTGAGTGAAGAGGTATATTTTGTAATTTCATTATTTCTTTTAGAGTATTTTGGTCCAGAGGACCCCACTTTATGTAACCCTGGTCGTGGGTAGCTCTATAAAAGCTACCCCGTACCCCTTTCTTTCAATTATGCTATACAATGAAAATTTTGACTACAAAAGTTCTTCTTTTTCCTCCTTGTGAAAACCTCGAGATCCAAAACCCTGGAATGGGGCTAGGCCCCCACCTAATTTAACACTGGTGGTGGAGCCGTGGAGGTCACTCCCTCCCCTTAGGTTAAAGGTCTTCTTCCACATTCTTTTCTTCACTTTCTTCTTATTTCTACTGAGATTTTTTATGGCTGAAAACTAGCAACCTGCAGGAGAATTTTCACCAAATCCTCAAGTTGGGTTTTCTAAGCAAGACAACGACTTCCAGAGTTCTCTAAGGGTGGGATGACACCTATGGTAGCACACAGTTGCTTCTTGCAATTTCGAAGGGATTTTATGAGTTGTTCCTGAGTAATAGGCGTGTGAATACAAGGTCTTGACTGGTTGTAGGAGATTGGGTACCAATCTCACATGATGACATGATATAAGCTTTGGAGATTTTGTTCTCTCCAGGGTGTACTACACCCCTAGACGATCCTACAACCACGAGCAACCCTCAGAAAATCTCATCCATCTAACAACTCTACAGGGAGTTTCTACAATCAGGCGTGAAACAGGGTACCATAGCAACTTTGGAAGATCGCATCCCTGCTTCAACAGCCCAAGAACTTTGGGGATTTAACACCTCTAGGGTGTCCTATTATATGGGACGATACTCTATGATAGCACAGCCTGCCGAAATCTTCAAACAACTAAAAGTGCTTCTTGGTATTACTCCAAACCAGACGTTAAAGCAGGAACTGAACAGTTTCGGGAAGATCAAGCATCAGTCCCTCATGGCTATAGTCCTGATCCTTCTGGCTTTTCTAAGTTGATGCACACTCATGGGTGACCTTATTCCAAGCAGCAAACCTCCCAAAGCTTTTTTCTCAAATCAAAACCCAGGTGGTGTTTTAAGAGGCTGGTGGTACCCTGTTTTGGGCTAATTTTTTTAAGTTTTTGTAAAACCTCTATTTTCGGGCAGGCCCTTGTTGGGATTCATCTAATTGCAAGCTAGCTTATTTCTTTGGTGTAGACTACAACACAATCATATATTATTTTCTCTAATTGACACCTCTTTCGATCCCCATTGATGTAGGATTATTGGTTGTTATATGGCATCGGCTGGGGCTGTCCCTATTATTATTTTCTGAGCCTACCTGACTATCCTAATGTTATTTTGAGAGCTAAAACCATGTCCTTGACCTATTCTTAAGTTTCCCTTGATAACCCATAATCTTTTCTTTTGGTTTTCTCTACATTAGTTTATTGCTTTGATTATTTTTAGATATTTTATCACCTTCAGATTTTAGACAGCAACTTTACATTTAGTAACTCTTTAAATTAGTTATTTTTTCCAATTCATAAATTAGGTCTCTCTATTGTTTAGGCACTTTGTTACCTTAATTCTTCTAATGCAAGTTGAATCTAACTTAAAATCCACTTGAATTAGCATGAGAGTTGTGCAAGTAGGGATCTTTTTTATTTCTTTTATTGTTTTAGCAATTTTATTTCTATCTCATGTGCACACACTCACTACCCTACATGCATGCTGCATCACAAGGCCATCTTTATCAAAGTAATTCTTCCTTCCAAAGAGATGTATGAATCAATCGCTTCCAGAACTTTTTTTGATACTTTCTCTACCACTGGATCCCAGAACAATACCACTTTCGAGTTTTCCCATAAAGGCATTCCCAAGTACTTAATAGGCCAAGTTCCCACCTTGCAGCCAATCACCCCAGCTAACTCTGACAAAACATTATTATCTATTGATATCCCCACCATACAAGATTTGTCCATATTCACCTTTAGACCTGTTGAGACTTCAAAGATTCGGAGACACGTTTCCATATTCTCCATCTCTACTTTGAGAAAAAAAATAGTATCATCTACAAATTGAAGATGAGAAATCATTACTCTTTCTTCCCCCATTGTAAATCCTTCCACGAGACTTGCATTCTCGGCTTTCCTCAAAATCGCACTTAAAGCATCCACCACAATAGGAAATAGGAATGGCGAAAGCAGGTCTCCCTGTCTAATCCCCCTAGAGGATTTGAAAAAACCTTTGGATGTTCCACTCAATAATACCGAGAAATAAGGATCTTCTATGCACCTTCTCATCCATTTAACCCACCTTTTCCCAATTTCCTTAGAAAATATCTCTTATATCTTATCCATGGCTAGGATTATCCTTGCTGATTTTCATTAACATCAGATCATGGTTTGTTTTATACTGCTTTTTTTCTTGATTATTTAGATTAGATTTGGCTTATCTATTCCTTCTCTAAATCCCAAGACCTCTAGGGGTTCCCTATGTCTGTATTTTCCTGCATCAAGCTTAACAATTCCATGGATCTCCACTATAGATACACACAAATGTAAGAATAGGGAAAACAGATCTATCTATATCAAGTAATGGTCGCAATTTGAATAGGAAGTTCATGTTTTGATATTTAATGAAATCCATCCCACACAAGAAATTTGCTGAAATCTGTAGGAAAGTTTTGCCGTTTGTTTCTCTTTTTGGTGGGTTAGCTAGGTTCACACCAGACCTCATGACTGCAGCACAGTAAAACCAATTCTGCCTTCCATTTTTTTATTATTATTATTATTATTATTTTTTTTGGAGGGGGGAGGGAGGTCAGAATTCTGCCTTCTATTGAGTCAAGAAAAGCAAGTTGAAGTTCTTGTTGGTGTATATGAGTGTTTATGGGGATGTATTTGGGCACAATATGTAATGATACTTAGGTATATTGTACATGAGTGGTAAACTTGTAAATACACAAATGTAATGGCTCTGGTATCCTTTTAATAATACTTCATATGTATCACACTCTCCATACGAATTCCTCTCTCTCTCTCTCTCTCTCTCTCTCTCTCTCTCTCTCTCTTTTCTTCTTCCTCTTTTTGATGCGAACAAAAGATTCCACCTCAAGCAAAAACCCAGAAGCAAACCAGATCATGATCTAGGTCCAAGCAGCCATCTAGTTCACAAGGTACAAGCAAGTCATCAATTCTAGGACCTCCACCACATCTACCACATTTGTTGTGGACTCCTGACATATTACCAAACTATGAAGGATGGTAGTTGATTTCAAATTCGAGATCGAATTTTTTCCCACCTGGGAGAATGATGCAGACAATCAAGCAAGACTTTTGTATGTACCCCCACATAAGAGGGCTAGATTTAAGTGTACATGTTATGTGGAATTATTTAGGATCTTTTAAGGGGAGTACAACATTCTATGTGTCCATGTAATAAGGCCAATAGTGCCAAATTTTGGGTTTTTTTATAGTAATCCTGTTTTTTATGTTCAGCCCACTTGTTGAAAGGTCAAAACTTGACTTTTTGGCTTGATTTTGATGTAATTAGATAGGTTATTTAGTTACCTTTCTAATGAGACCAAGATTGTACAAATCCAAAGTGATTTGATAAAGTTATGACTAAATTACTAAGGGGTGGTCACTAAAAACGGGAATAGTGTTTTTAAGAAGTTTTGAGTTTTAATTTTTAAGAAAATAAGTTTTTACAAAGTTATGTTTTTAGAAAGCTTTGCTAGCAAGTTTAGAATTTTAGAAAGTTTCTAATTTTGGCAAATTTCCAATTTCTTAAAGTTGTAAACCTATTTAAAGGCAACCCCTCCCCCATAATTTAATAGTGAAAAATAAATTTGTTTTTGAATATTTGGGTGTTCCCAAGGTGTGGTTGCAGCCATGTTCTCCTATTCTAAGGGTTGATGTCATTCATGGCTCCCCTCTTTCTTCTTCTTCTAGTGTAGCCACAAACTCCCTTCTCTCCTTCAAGGTATATCTCTATTCTTTTTCTTTATTTTTTTATTTCTTTATAACTTTCTCTTTCTTTCTATACTATTCTCTTCTCATTCTTTCTGTCATATTCTTCTTTTTTCTTCCTCTTCTTCCTTCTCTTGACATCTATTAAAACACCTTCACTTTTTTTTTTCTAAAATTCTTTGATTTGACCCATCAAATCTTATCGAAATTTCATGAAATTTTAACTGTAGAACCCTGTCACACGTCAGAAACGGTCATAAAAATTTTAGAATTTTCTGATGTGTCAGAGGGGTATTTTGGTCATTTTCGGATTTTCTGTCCAAAATTACAAAAATACCCTTTTGAGTCTTTTGTGCTTCTTTTCTTCTTCTTTTCATTATATATTCTCCTAAACTCTATTTCTGCAATTCTATTATCAATTTTTTCTTATTTTGGGGCTACTTGAAGTGCTATTTTCAAGTCTTGAAAACTTTTGCTTCTACACTTTAAATCTAACCATTGTTTGAGGCTTTGGAAAATTATTCTACGTCAAATTTTGGTATCTTCTCCCTTGTCCTGCATAAATAGGCCAGGAGCTCTGCTTTTGGAGGATTGTATCCGCTTCCCCCTTTGTGCACTAACCTCCACCAGGGGTCAAGGGGGCGGTCACATCAGTGCCGGAAGTGATTAACACCCCCCCAAAAAAAAAGTGTAAATCACTTTCAGTGCTAATGTGTCTGCCCCCTTGACCCCCAGCGGAGATTAGCGTAAAAGAGGAAAGCGAACACATCAAGAATCTTAAGCAAAATATTTTCAAGAGAAAATAATTGTAACAACCGATATAGTAGTATCCATCAAAAAAACCGATGTAGTAGTTCCCATGCATTCAAACTTCATGTAATAGACATGTGAAACACCAAGCCACCGTGCTTTCCCTCTTAGAAGTAAAATTATTTCTTCAATTGTAAGATGCCCAGACACCAGGTGCACAAAAGATGTGAAGGTCATTGGTTTTCTGAGTTAATCAAGTACTAAAATCCACAGAAAATAAACTTCATCATGACTTGTTTGTATCCACTGCACCTAGTTTCAAAATATTCACCCAGGTTATGAGCATTTTATTGATTGATGCCAAAGGTTACCTGATACTGTGATGGGGAGGGCACCATATGCAAGAAGCTTCTCTAACACATGCATTGCAATCTTTCCAGAACCACTTACTAAACATCTGGCAATGAAAAGTTTTATAAAGGAACGATTAAGACAACAAACTAGCATAACAGCCTTCTGCTAGTACTCAAATTTTCAATAATAAGATAACACTCTTCCTTCAATAAATCAATAAGTTTCCTCAGCAAATCAATTGTTAAACAAGTGCAAAAAAACATCATATCACAAAAATGTGTAAACAGGTGGGCATATAAGTTTCATCTATTCACTAGTAAGAAGGTCCTTTAAAACAGTATAAACTTTAAAAATCATGCAATCTCTCTATGCATAAGCTTCAAAGTCAAGTTAGAAACCTTAATCCTTTAAGTTCTTTATTCATTTCCGCAAGTATAAGCTGGGCAAAGAAAACCTGTAGAGGACACATGCAAATTTGTGAGATTGCAAGCTAAGTAAGAGAAATTATTCTGAAAACAATTTATAATTATTGCACAGACAGAAAAATAGCAAGGAATTCTTTGTCAGGAGAAATCAGTTACCAGTCCATAGCCGGTAGCTTCAGTTCGAAGGCTAGAACCAGACCAGAATATCCTTGGCCCTGTAAAACTTCCCTGCATAAGTAAAGCATACATATAAATCCTAACGACAAGATCCAAAAATTTGCTCCTTATGGACAATATTCACAGAAATGACAGAAGCAAGAAGTAGCAACCATTTAATGGATGTGGTAATTTAGAAGCATTTCAGCACAGCACATCTGTGAAAGCATAGGAGAAACTAGCCTACCACATACTCCATAGTTTTTTCTTCTTTTTCTATTTCGAGGATTTGTTTGATATGTTGCCTAAAAACTTAATGAAAAATTGATTGCATAATGTTAAGAGATGCTTGCATTTTTTCCTGGGTCACTTGGGTGTCAAGTTGGTGACACCAGAACTGTCATTAGTGGACACCTATTTCAGTCTCAGCTATAGGCTTTGACGAGATCAGACCTGTTTACACTGGAGATCAAGCATTTAGGAAGATATACACTTAGGTGTCAAATGGGAAGAATTCCAAGTAAACCAGGTACATGATTAACGCAATTGAACTTAACTAAGCCTTATCCCAACCAGAATGGATTACCTCTTGCAAAAAAGTGCCAGGCAACCCTGTTGTGCCAGGCAATGTGCAGCACATGATGAAAAAAGCGGAAAAACCACTTTTTTGCACCCGTGTTTGGATTTTTTTAGGGGGGTTTTGCCACATGTCGTATAGCGCCTGGTGCAATAGGGTCACCAACCACTTTTTCGCAAGAGAAAATCTGCCCTCTATCCCAACTAATTGAAGTCAGCTACGAAGATCCTATTCTTCCAATCAACTGTGTCTAGCGCCATATCTTCTATTAAAACATAAGTCATCAAGTCTTTTCTCACAACCTCAGCCCACATCCTTTTTGGCCTTCCCCTTGTCCGATTAAAGCTATCAAATTGCATCAAATCACTCTTTATTAGTGCATTCATTTTTATTTGTTGCAAGTGATCAAACCATCTTACTCAGCCCTCCTCATCTTGTTATTAACTGAGGATATGCCCAATAATCCTAGAAATGCTTATCATTCTTAGTCTTGTCACTCATCCATCTCAACATCCTCAATGTAGGTCAGGTATATGATTAATGGCATATATTTATTTTCTAGCTATCTTTTGTGTTCACCCAAACCTTCACTATATGAATATTGTATAGGAGATACATGCTGATGGATTTGGTGTTCCTATTGACTGTGATAAGCTGATTGCTTTGCATATCAATCTTTCTAGCCAAATTTGAGGAGGGATGTAACAAAGATTCTTAAGAAATATGGTGCATGTCGATTGGGAAAAGGACAAAAGCATAAATGGTACTTTACATGAAATTACCCGTTCCAGAAGCAACTTGCAAAGATCTAAACATAAAAGTTACATGGACTCAAGAGGATTTTGAGTTGCGGTGAACATATTTCAAACATTACTCATTCTATCCCATGCTCAAAGACATCCAATCTCTCCCAAATTTGATGCTTTTGGTCTCTGCCCATAGTTGTGTCTTGATTCTACCTGAAAACCTATTGGATGCTCTTTATTTATTATCTATTCTCAAGTTTCAAAGAACTGTCACTTCGAATTGTAACAAAACAAGCAAATTGAAGATATACCTTTTTTTTTGTGGCAGATAAAGAAATGCCTTATTCTATACAAATCATATATCCTTCACTAAAAATGGTCAAAGCTTTGATGAAAAATCCAAAATCCCAAAATGCAAGAACCTTCAAACTACAATGTATAGTTGTAAGTTCTCGGAGTCGGTTATTTGACACTCACAGATAATATTAGACTCATCCCATGCCATGATGGTCAGAAGATACATCTTTAGTCCAAGTAGAAGATAACAAGGAACAACTTTTCGAAGAAAATTTGTTTTACAAGCCAAACAATTAGCTGCACATCTTGTCATTGACTCACATTTTCCTGCGTGTGTATGTTGGGGTGGGTGGGAGGAGATTGTGTTTCAATTTTGCCGCACTAATAAATTTGGATCATATTGAAATTTAGACATATAATACACACACAAGACACACAAAAAACATATATAAAAATATATAACAAATACACATCCACAAACAAACACACATATCTGTTTGTGTGTGTGTGTGTGTGTGTGAGAGAGAGAGAGAGAGAAAGAAGAAGTAAATCAGTAAAGACAGTTATCTTTTGGGAGCGATTAATGGCACCCCCAGAAGTACTCACCACACCCCCTTTTTATGACTTTTCAAAATTCCAATTCATGCCCATCAGTAAAATGACCTCCCCACCCCCTCCCCCTTCGTTAAACCTCTCTCTCAAGCGTCCCTCTCTCTCTCCCTCCCTTTCTCTCTTCCTCTCCCTCCCTCTTCCTCTCTCTCCACTCCCTCCCTCCCTCCCTCTCTCTCTTCCTCTCCCTCCCTCTTCCTCTCTCTCTCTCCTTCTCCCTTTCCCCTTTTTTTTTTTCTGCCCATTCGGGACTGCGGGTGCCTTCCTGTTCGGACCTTCATGTCCGTGCAGGGGGCCCTTGCCTGGACCTGCACCTCCGAAAGGCCAACAAAAAAAAAGAACAGGGGAAAGGGAGGAGAGCGAGAGAGAGAGAGAGAGGAAGAGGAAGAGGAAGAGAGAGGAGAGGGAGGGAGGGAGGGCAAGAGACGCCGGAGAGAGGAAGAGGAAGAGAGAGGGAGGGAGAGAGAGAGAGACACCAAAGAGAGAGAGCAACCGCAGAGTGGGAGAGAAAGCTGCTAGAGAGAGAGAGAGTTGCCGGAGAGAGAGAGAGAGAGAGAGATACGTCGGGGAGAGAGTTGCTGGAGAGGGTTGTGAGGGTACTTTAGGTAGGGGACGGGGTGCGATGAGCAGAAAAGGGGGGCTCGTGAGATGGGGGGTGTGGTGAGGGAATTTAGGGGTGCTACTTGTCCTTCCCTTATCTTTCATGCAACAAAATAACAGCAGAAGAAATGGCCATGAATCTGTTACCACTCTATAGTG
Organism: Platanus orientalis; assembly: GCA_025762735.1. Lineage (NCBI taxonomy): Eukaryota > Viridiplantae > Streptophyta > Magnoliopsida > Proteales > Platanaceae > Platanus > Platanus orientalis. The sequence goes on along the minus strand of JAOXJP010293894.1, from coordinate 597 downwards.
TATTGGATTTTGCTAATAGCAATAAATTTCCTCTTAAAACTGAAAAGAAAATTTTGTGGAAAAGAAATACAGAGAAGTAGGAAAATATATTCTTGTGTATGGAGAGTCTCTAAGTTCCAATGGAAATTGTTGAAAATGATACTGCTTTTTTCTAGTCTCTGAATATAATAAATACCTGAAAATGACCGGCTAGACGTCTATATTGTCCAAAGAGGTAACCCATCTCCCGAGGACCAACACCCATATCTTCTGCAGGAAGATCCTGTTGTACATATTTATAAATTAAAAAGAAAAAAAGGCAGAGTCGGATGTCTGACGAGTTCGACATTTGAATCCATTAAGGACTTGAAGCAAACCAAGAAATGACAATCTTTTCATGTTACCTGATCAGGACCTAAATACCGATATAACTCATCCATAAAACTTTGGCAAAAGCGCATGATCTGCCAAAATGATTTTCAGTTATTTTTTTAAGAATCACTTTCAGAATCCCTATAAAGTTTCAACATTAGAAACTAACCTACTAAAAAAGGAAGTGGTTCTTTTCAAAATAAGGAACTCACACGGAACAGGCAATACCTCATTCTCACTTTTTCC
>JAOXJP010293893.1:0-32985 GCA_025762735.1 Platanus orientalis | reverse complement strand
AAAAAGAAGAAACAAACCCAAAAGGGCAATTTTGTAATTTTTGGTAGAAACACGAAATTACCAAAATACCCCTAGTTGTGTGTCAAAAAATTCTGAAATTTGTGGGGTGATTCCGACGTATATGAGCAGTATGTAACCAAATTTCAAGTTATTATGAGATTTTTAACTATGTGAAATTATGTACAAACTCAGGCTGCACACACTTAATTCAAGAAACCAGAAAAATGGAGAATGATATAGAACAAGAAAGAAAAAGAAGAAAGGAGAAGAAAGAGAAGAAGAAGAAGAAGAAAATGAAAAGAAGAAAAAGAAGGAGAAATAAAGGAGAATGATAGAATATATGTGTGTAATCACCTATCTCACAAACCCTTGAACATCACCATCCTGGGGTTCAAGTTTACTCACTAAAACTTAAATAAGAGAGAGTTCCATCATGGAGAACAAGAAACCAATTAGAATTTTTATTAATTTTCTCATACTAATATAAAAACGTGCAGCCCTATATATAGGCTCACAAGCTCAAGAAAATAGCAATAACCAAATTAGAAACTCCTAAATTACTAGCTTGCTTGCTACCAAAGACTTTCCTAAACTCAAAATTACTAAAAACTTAACTTTCTAAGAACAAAAGCTGTCAAAATCAAGCCCTTTTAGAGGATTTTGACTAACACTCTAGAAGGGCCCCACTTTGACTTGTAGACTCTAAAATTACTAAAATACCATTAGCCATAATGCCTTGTTATAAAAATACTTAAAAACAAAAATTAAAATGCCACATAGGTCCTAAACTCTATTAACTCATAAATCATTAAGTAAAACAGTAGAATAACTCTAAAAAAATTCCATGTGTCCAAAAGATGTTCTTTCATGTGTCCCCACGTGTTTTCTTGTGTGGACGCCCAAGCCATGTATGGGTCTCACTTTGCCTCCAATGTCCACATTAGTAAAAGTCAAATAAAGGAGTATACCAACCAACCCTTGCTATTTGCTAGCATCAATCAATGATGGCCCATTGTCATCTCCCAATTTGTGATATTGGTCAATAGGAGTACACAAAAATTCACACCCCAACATGCTTGTTTCTTTCAACAGATCAAAAACATACTTCCTTTGTGAAACAAATATTTCTTTCTTAGATCAAACAAATTCTATCCCAAGACAGTATTTCTGCTCCCCCAGATCCTTCATCTCAAACTCCTTTGCTGAGTGACTCTTTAGTTTCTTGATTTGTGTATCATTGTCTTTTATCACCATATCATTAACATGCACAATGAAGACAATAACTTTTCCCTGATTGTGTTTGATGAACAATGTATTTTTTTTTTTTTGGTTAAATGACAAAAAAATTATTGAGAAAAGAGGGGGGGGGGGAGGATAACTAATAACACAACAAAAGGGGAAACCCCTAATAGCCACACTCTAGTATTCCACTACCACAGAAGGATGAATGCAGACCCACACCCCAATTTGCAAGCTTATCAGCCATTACATTATGAACCCAGGGAACTAGGACAAGAGTGATCCCCAAAGAAGATACCAAGTCCCTGATCTCATGGATGAAATGGGTTATCTCCAAGATCCATTTCCCTTTTCCAACCCCACCCAATAACAACCTACGGATCCCCCTCAACAAAAACATCAAGCAGCCCCAACCTTTTAACCCCCACGTAAACCCATCAGCAAACCAAAAAGTTCAGCTTTTATGGAGTCACATGAACCTAGAGGGCCAGCAATAGTGTGTATCACATTACAATCACTATCCCTTAAAACACAACCATAACCAGCTGGACCATCAAAATTGAGTTTAACCAAACCGGAAAAAGAGGGCTGCCCATGAGGCTTAGATCTAATAACCTAAGGAGATTAAAAGGATAAGCTTGCCACTCAATCCCTTGTAAAGTCGAAAAGAGACGTGCTTAAACTCCTTCAACACAAGGAGCTAGCTCCCCACTTCTCTTACAATGGTGCTATGACTTCATTTCTTGGTTTGCACTTCCCTTTAAAATTCTAAAATTCCTTTCCTTCCAAATGGCCCATGAACCACATGGATCAAACAAGCCCAAAAGACTTTCCCACGAACCCCCAATGCCCATCAATTCCATTGACTAATGAACTCCATCACCTATTCTGACATGACCCATGAACGGGTCATCTTGGAGAAAAACTGATCCCATATAGGCTTGGAGAATTGGCAATGGAGGAATATGTGATTTGTAGATTCACTAGCACTTTTGCATGGCACACACCAATGAGGAGATAAATACATAAACGGCCTATGCCTTTGAAGCCTCTGAAGAATATCTACAGTGTTTATACGATTTAGAGCTGTTGTTTATAATAAGGCTTTCACCCGAGGAGGAGCTAGAGGTTTCCAAATCTTTATAAAAGGACAAGGAACTCGAGATTGAGATTCATCATCATAAGCAAGAACCATGAAGAAAGATTTAGAAGAAAATCTACTTGAGTACTCAAGGGTCCAAATTCTTTGATCATGAAATGAATTGGATAGGAACACTCACTAAGAGTAGACATGAGAGAAGCCTACATATCCACTTTCCTAACGAAGATAGCCCTTGAAAAATCAAGTTTCCATGAAAGCCCCAACGTAGATCTTGAGAGAATATCGGAAACCAAAGCATATTTGTTAATAGAAAGGCAAAATAGTCTAGGAAAAGAGGAAAGACACCGATCTCCCCACCAAAGATCCTTCCAAAATTTAATGGAATTCACATCTCCTAAAACAAAACGAACTCTAAGAAAAAACATTTGAAATAAGCCAATAATGTTTTTCCACAACAAGGACATAGAGTGGGAAGGAGTGGAGTTTACATTCCAATCAGTAGCGTTACGACAATCTTACTTGGGATTGTGGAATGCCATAAGCTGCCCCTTTCGGTGGAGAACTTCCTAAGCCACTTACCAAGAAGAGACAAATTCTTTTCTTTTATGTGACAAACTCCTAAGCCTCCCAACACTTTCGGCATGCAAACATCCTTCCACTTCACCAAATGATCCTTCTTCCCTAATCTATCCTCCCAGAGAAAATCTTGTTAACTCTTTTCTAAAGCTTGAATAATCCTCCCAGGCATGTTGATTAATGACATATAGTACACTGGAACATTAAATATAGCTACTTTTATCAATGTTATCCTTCCTCCCAAAGAGACATAATTCTTTTTCTAGCATGCCAATTACTTTTGCACCCTTTCCATAACAGGATCCCAAAAAGAATGGGTTTGGCACATCCCCGAAGCGAAAGAACTAGATAATAGACCAAGAAGCCACTTTACACCCCAAAAGATTTGCAAATCGATTTAGCTCCCCCTCTACCACTCCAATCCTTGCCATGCACGACCTGGACAAATTCACTTTGAGCCCATAAATGATTTCAAAGATTTGCAAAATATACTTAAGGTGGTGGACTTGCTCCTTAACAACCTTAATAAAGCAAATTGTGTCGTTAACAAATTGCAAATGAGAGATATGAAAACCATCACTTCCCAATTGGGGAATGAGAGAGAGCTCTAGTCATCAAAGCACTGAAAGAATCTGCCACCAAGGTGAATGAAAAAGGGGAAAGGGGGTCTCTTTGCCTTAATCCACAGGAGGAACTGAAACCCCCCTTTAAAGAGCCATTGAGAATAACGGACCAATGCGAATGATCTAAACACCCCAAAATCCAAGTAATCCATTTTAAGCCAAACCCTTTTTGTTCTATAATCCACCGAAGGAAATCCCAGTCCACGCTATCATATGCCTTTTCTAAATCAACTTTACAAACTAAACTAAATTACTTGTATTTTTAAATCCATCCACAAACTCACTCGTGATTAAAATGCCATCCATGATTTACCTACCCATAACAAAAGCTCTTTGGGTTTTAGAGACCACCTTATCCATAACTCTCCGTAGCCTCATAGAAAGAACTCCAGAATAATTTCATATAGGCTGCTGACAAGGGTAATGGGATGGAAATCAGCAATCTCCCTAGCCCCCTCCTTCATGGGAACAAGAACAATGTCCATTGTATTTACCCCTTATTGATAATCCCCTTTTCAAAGAATTCCGAGAAAACACTCTATCAAATCCTCTTTTGAAATCTCCCAACAATCTTTGATAAAATAACATGGAAAATCCATCTGGCCTCAGAGATTTATCTTTAGCCATGCTAAAAATAGCTTCTTTTATCTTTACCTCGGAGAAAACTTCAACCAAGTCCGCCTCTTTCTCCTCCAAAACTTTCGGAAAGAGATTTTCAATGATGGGCCTTTCTCCACCTTCCTTGGAATAAAGGGCCTTAAAGAACATGATTGCTTCATCCTTAATTTTATCCATCTCCTCTCTTTGGATGCACAATCTTGAAATAATACTCTTCCTCTTTTTACCATTTGCAAGCTGGTGGAAAAACTTTGTGTGCTCATCCGACTTGGATTTTTGATTCCAATGGATATCCTCACATCTCAAAACCGCTTCCATTTGAGCAAGCAAATCCCTGTGTTTGTTGATTGGATCTGATGAAAGATGCCCATCATTCTCCATTTTATGATCCAGCAATTGAATTTCATTCCAAAATTTACTTTTACTTTCATTTAACCTTCCAAATGTGTTCTTGTTCCACACTACAAGCTTCCTTTTGATAGATTGAAGCTTCTTCATGAACTTGAAGCCTTCCCAATAAACCACCTTGCATTCCTTCCACCACTTATGAACAGTCTTTAAATGAGGGATGGAGAGTTTACATGTTCCCAAATATGAAAGGAATAAAACCATAATTAATTCTCAAAGTATTTAGAAGGATAGGTGAATGACAGAGGCTACATTTGGAAGAGCCTCCTGATAGAAGTGAGGGTAAAGATCTTCCCAACAATTTGACATAAGAAATCTGTGTAAATAGCACAGGGTAGGGAAATCTTGTCCATTGGTCCAAGTAAACTTGGAATTGGAAAAGGGAACATCCTTGAGAGAACAAGAATTTACAAAAGCCTCGAAATCATGCATGCTCCTTGTAACATGACCCTGTCTATTCTTCTTATGGGAAAATCTAATAATGTTGAGATCCCCACCTCTAACCCACAGACCAGCCTAACTCCTTCTAATTTGATTACAATTCCCACAATTTGCTGCAATTTTGAGGAGTAGAAGGACCATATACTTCTGTAAGAATCCATTCATAGCCTAAGGAAATCTCTAGCATTCTGATAGAAATGGAAAAGTTTCCAATCAATTTATCCACCTTACCAAATAACATCTGAGATCCAAGCAACCAATACACCACCTGCCACACCAATACCTGGAATGTAGCACCAACATGAGAATTCTCTGCCGATGGTATTGTGAAGAAGCTGAGGAAGCAAGAATTCCTTCTTGATTTCTTGCAATATAACCACTTCTGGCTTGTACCTCTGAATATATTCTTTAATCAACCTCCTTTTGTCGACATCTCCCAATCCCTAGACATAATCTTCATTGTTAAACCACGTCTATGCCCCTCCCCAATCTTTTTTCTCCAGCCCCCCCCCCCCCAGATTTTTTTCCCACTACCTTTTTTGGAGTCCTAAACTACATCCAAGTAATCAAATAGCAGCACTGCATTGCCTTCCCTGTCAACCACCTTGAACCCCATTCTGCCCAAAAAAACATCTACCCCCTATTTTCCCAAAATAACCTCTCTCCCTGAACCTCCTCTTCCAATCTGGTCATATTGCAAATAGAGGCTACATTTCCTGAAGAGAGGCATTTATTGCATTCCACATTCCCGGTATAAACATGGCCATTAATAGTAATGAAAGAAGATTTTACAGGAGACAAAATAATACCATTAGAATCATCAAGGATAGAAGAACAACAGACATAAGTAACTAACAGGGGGGTAGGAAGAATACCTGAGCTACTGGAACATTGAACAAAGGATAGAATTGGATAGGCCCTAGTGGAAACCTGTGAACCTTCTTGGGAGAAGACATCCTCAAGGACAGTGTTCTTCATTGAGCAATCACCAGGCATCTCCAAACCCATAGCAGCATCAGCAAACACCTCCTCAATGGGTATCCTCTTTTAGTATATATCTTCTTGAATATAAACTTTCATTTAGGTTGATTGCAAGCCAAGATAGCTAAAGAACCCATCATGATTCCTAACCTATGATTCCTTATCCCACAACAACTGAGGTTTCTAGATTCCCGGGGAGAGAGACGGGAAAAATAGAAATATTTTTAAGATATCCTAGGCTAGGCGGTAAATATGAAGGAAAAAAAACTTCGTTGTGATCTCTACACTTAACCAAACCACATCAAACATGTTTTAACAGGTCCACAACTTCAAGTTGCACAAAAAAATACCGTTGAACATCTGTAAAAAATCCCATAATTGTCTGTACAATCATCCCACACGTGAATGACATCGTAACATTTTTTGGAGTTGTGGACCACAAGCCTAAACGTACAGATTTTGGTGCATTTAAATCATTCATGGACTATAAGCCCACATGTGCCAAAATTTGCACCTAATTTGTAAGTTTTGGGGCCACAATCCCCACATGCGTTACATTGTACCATTTTGTGGAGTTGGGTTCCTTAATCCCACACACATATATCTTGGTTCTCTCTTGAGGAGTTTTTCACCACAATCCCACACGTTCTTACTTCCATACCTAATTTAAGAGTTTTTTAACACTAGCCTCACTCAAGCATAAGTTTTTCCCATTTACAGAAGCTGTGCACCACAATCCCACACCTATATAACTTTGTCACATTTTAGGGGTTGCATGCGAATACTCCACACGTGCATTATTTCAGACAATTTATAGTGGATGTTCACGACAATCCTCCATGTGCATAATATCTAACCTTAAATACGAGTAAGGAACCACAAGGTAGATGTGCGTAACCTTGTCCCTCATTTCAGAGTTCTGCTATGTAAGCCCACACATGTGTAACTCCTTACCTTTATCACAAAATTAAGCACCATAATTCCACACGTGCTTAACTTCCTAGCAATTTTTGGAGTTGTGCTCCACAAGCCCAAACGTGCAGATCTTTGGTGCATTTAAATCATTCATGCACCACATGCCCACACGTCCCAAAATTCGCACCTAATTTGAAAGTTTTGTTCCACAAGCCACATGTGCGTTACATTGTACCTTTTTAAGGAGTTGTGTTCCATAATCCCATACACGCATAGATTGGTACTCTCCTGAGGACTTTTTCGCCACAATCCCACATGTGCCAACATTTGTACTTACTTTCAGAGTTTTGCAACACAATCCCCACACATGCATAAGTTTTACCCATTTACAGAAGTTGTGCACCATAAGCCCACACTTGCATAACTTTGTCACATTTTATGGGTTGCATGCTAATACTCGACACGTGCATTATTTCAGACCATTTATAGTGGATGTTCACCACAATCCCCCGTGTTCATAATTTGTAAACTTAAGTAGGAGCTATGAACCATAAGGCAGATGTGCATAACTTTGTCCCTCATTCAGGAGTTCTACAATACAAGCTCACACCTGCATAACTTTGTCACATTTTAGGGGTTACACGCTAATACTCCATACGTGCATTATTTCGGGCCATTAATAGTTGATGTTCACGACAATCCTCTGTTTGTATAATTTCTAACCTTGAATAGGAGTTGTGAACCACAAGGCAGATGTACGTAACTTTATCCCTCATTTAGGAGTTCTACAACACAAGCCCACACGTGTGTAACTTCTTACCTTTATCACAAAATTAAGCACCATAATCCCACACTGGCACGACATCGTAACATTTTTTAGAGTTGTGCACCATAAGCCCAAACGTGCAGATCTTAGGTGCATTTAAATCATTCATGCACTACAAGCGCATATGTGCCAAAATTCGCACCTAATTTGTTAGTTTTGTGTCACAATTCCCACGTGCGTTACATTGTGCCATTTTGTGGAGTTGTGTTCCTTAATCCCACACATGCATATCTTGGGTCTGTCTTTAAGAGTTTTTCACCACAATCCCACACGTGCCTACTTCCATACCTAATTTAAGAGTTTTTTAACACTAGCCCCACACATGCATAAGTGTTGCCCATTTACAAAAGTTATGCACCACAAGCCCACACCTGCACAACTTTGTCACATTTTAGGGGTTGCACGCTAATACTCCCCAGGTGCATTATTCCGGACCATTTTTTGTGGATGTTCACCACAATCCACCATGTGCCTAATTTCTAACCTTAAATAGGTGTTATGAACCCCAAGGCAGATATGCGTAACTTTGTCCCTCTTTTAAGAGTTCTGCAACACAAGCCCACATGTGTGTAACTTCTTCCCTTTTTGACAAAATTAAGCCCCATAATCCCACACGTGAATGACATCATAACTTTTTTTGGAGTTGTGCACCACAAGCCTAAACGTGCAGATCTTTGGTGCATTTAAATCATTCGTGCACTACAAGCCCATATGTGCCAAAATTCGCACCTAATTTATAACTTTTGGGCCACAATCCCCACATGCGTTACATTGTACCATTATATGGAGTTGCGTTCTTTAATCCCACACATGCATATCTTGGTTCTATCTTGAGGAGTTTTTCACCACAATCCCACACGTGCCTACTTCCGTACCTAATTTAAGAGTTTTATAACACTAGCCCCACACATGCATAAGTTTTGCCCACTTACAAAAGTTGTGCACCACAATCCCACGCTAGCATAACATTGTCACATTTTTGGGGTTGCACGCTAATACTCCACACGTGCATCATTTCTGACCATTTACAGTGGATGTTCACCACAATCCCCCGTATGCATAATTTCTAACCTTAAACAACAGTTATGAACCATAAGGCAGATGTGCCTAACTTTGTCCCTCATTTAGGATTTCTGCAACACAAGCCCACACATGTGTAACTTCTCACCTTTATCACAAAACTAAGCACCATAATCCCACACGTGCATGACATCGTAACATTTTTGGGGTTGTGCACCACAATCCAAACGTGTAGATCTTAGGTGCATTGAAATCATTCATACACTACAAGCCCATGTGTGCCAAAATTCACACCTAATTTGTAAGTTTTGTGCCACAATCCCCACGTGCATTAAATTGTACCATTTTGTGGTGTTGGGTTCCTTAATCCCACACACGCATATCATGGTTCTGTCTTTAATAGTTTTTCACTACAATCTAAATAGTGCCTACTTCTGTACCTATTTTAAGAGTTTTTGAACACTAGCCCCACACATGCATAAGTTTTGCCCATTTATAGAAGTTGTGCACCCAAGCCCACACCAACGTAACTTTGTCACATTTTTGGGGTTGGACGTTAATACTCCACACGTGCATTATTTCGGACCATTTATAGTGGATGTTCACCACAATCCCCCATGTGCATAATTTCTAACCTTAAATAGGATTATGAACCACAAGGCAGATGTGCATAACTTTGTCCCTCATTTAGGAGTTCTGCAACAAAAGCCCAACGTGTGTAACTTCTTACCTTTATCACAAAATTAAGCACCATAATCCCACACGTGCGTGACTTCGTAACATTTTTTGGTGTTGTGCTCCACCAGCCCAAACGTGCAGGTCTTTTGTGCATTTGAATCATTCATGCACCACATGTCCACACGTGCCAAAATTCTCACCTAATTTGAAAGTTTTGTTCCACAAGCCACAATGCGTTACATTGTACCATTTTATGGAATTGTGTTCCTTAATCCCACACATGCATATCTTGGTTCTGTCTTTAAGAGCTTTTTACAACAATCCCACACGTGCCTACTTCCGTACCTAAATTAAGAGTTTTTTAACACTAGCCCCACACATGCATAAGTGTTCCCCACTTACAATAGTTGTGCACCACAAGCCCACACCTGCATAACTTTGTCACATTTTTGGGGTTACATGCTACTACTCCACACGTGCATTATTTCGGACCATTTATAGTGGATGTTCTCCACAATCCACCGTGTGCCTAATTTGTAACCTTAAATAGGAGTTATGAACCACAAGGCAGATGTGCGTAACTTTGTCCCTCATTTAGTAGTTCTGCAACACAAGCCCACACATATGTAACTTCCTACCTTTATCACAAAATTAAGCACCTATCCTTATTTGGTTCATTTTTAATTGGGTATTTTTTAATCAAGCGGATATTTAATCGAAACAGATACATGTATATCCATATTTGTTTTAAACGAATACGGAAATGAACTGGATTCAGATAATAATTGGATACTTGCATCCCTACTTTGGAGCACTATGAGATCTCGCATATTTGGCGAGAGGCTAACAAACCAGTGGACATCTTGGCATCTCTAGCCCGTGGGGACTGATGAACAAATCCTTTGTCATGATGTCTTCCTTTGAGTCTGTTAGAGGCCATCAGAAATGATGGTAATCAATGTACATATACTTGCATGTAATCATTTTGATTGATTACTACAATTTTCTCACTTGCCCCCCTAAAAAATATATCCATATTATGTATGTGCATGCATCGTGTATGCATGTTAGGTATCATGTACATGCATTTACATGTGCTTGTATAAATATATGTGTATAAATATTGGCTACCATAACTTTCTCAATTGCAATTTCATTTTTATGTTTTGCAGCCTTCAGCAACAGAGTTTGGGCCCTATGACTATACTAGAAGTGGGAATCCTATACGAGATATGCCGGAAAGGTGAGAATTGCTGATTTTGTTGGTATACATTATGTCAATGAAGTAATCTATTAGCATTTGAATGATGGTAGTTTGTTCTTGTTGGTCGTTTAGGTTTATTCTAATAAGCATTATTTTGTTTTTTAATGACCAGGCTCCTAGCCAAGCTTGATAAGGCCGATCGTGCATTTTGTTTTACTAGTGGAATGGCTGCTTTGGCTGCTGTCACGCATCTTGTTGGAACTGGTGCTTATCCATTTTTTTTCAAGTTGTTTAGCTTGATTGGCAACACCGCTAGAAAACTATTTAATGTTTTTGATTAATTAGTACAATGTGTTAATTCTAGGCGAGGAAATTGTTGCTGGAGATGACATATATGGTGGTTCTGATCGGTTGCTATCACAAGTAATTCCAAAGAAAGGAATTGTGGTGAAGTTAGTAAGCTTTTCTTCCTTGTAGCACTCATCATAGTCTTACTGATGGTCGATACTGAGAAATTATATTTACAATGTACAGACGAGTACTGGAGAGTCCAACTAACCCTCGCCAACAGATTTCTGACATACGTGTAAGAAGTCCCAATTTGTTGGGTATATTTTCTACTGTTTTTAGGTTTGTTTGACTGTTGAAACAGTTAATGAAGTTACTTAATATAATTTTACAAAGATAGAAAGTTTGACAGCTCTTATCTCATGTATCTACAAGCAAATTTTTTCTTTGTGAATGCTACTTGGAGCTTTCTGCAGTTCTCTAAACAAGGTTGGATTTAGTCTATACTCAAAAACAGGTACTTCAAACTATGTTGTTTCAAGGCCTACAAATTTAGAAATAATTAAATGCATTGATGTTGTTTACATCGAGAAATTTCCACACCTGGTTTTAAGATTCAGTCACCAAGTTCATCTGTATAATAAGTAATTTTCTATTATTTAATCTATCCCAATAGCTCTTGTGGGGCATCACAAGGTGATGGTTCTCTCTATGAGTTATGATAGCACTTGCAGTCTTTTTCTCTGATGTTGTTTATTCATTAACTTTGTCCTCCTTTGGCTTCTCAGATAAATTCCTAATCATTCGTGTCCTTTTCCTTCTATTTTATTATATTTTCATTAGTATTTTTGACTCTCTTTGTTGAATATATATGATTCCTGCTCCCTTTTTATTTTGGACATCCATGGTTCTCCTGTAGCATCTGTCCACTGTTTGCCATCCTGTCCAGCTGTTTTTCTCTTCTTGATTATTCCTTCTGTATGCCTATTGATAGCTAAAGATGGACATTGTTATGCTACTTGAAAGTTCCAAAAGTATGTAATTGCAATTAAGTCTTGTAATTAACATCCGCACAACATTTAAGTAGGCACACTAAGTATTTTTATGTTACTTTATCAACCTGGGGAGTCTCAAGCTTGAGCCTATGGCTCGATTGATATACTAATATCGAAAAAAATAAAAATTGATTGATATACTGTAATGCAACCACAGAATAACATGTTTGAGCCCAGATTAACCGTAACAAATAAGTAAAAGGAAAAATAAAGGACACTCTATGGAGCCTACACTAGGAAACACAAGACTTCTATCACCCTACTTCACAACTGACTTTTGTGTGCTCACATTCCATGTGTGCGACAGTATTCATCAGCAAAGCCCTTAGCTTACATCACTAAATGTATGGTTCTAAGGTTAACCAACCACTTTTTATGGTCTTTCTGGGTGCAATCACTGAAAGTGGTATTAATACTTAACGAGTGTTAAAACTCTTTGTCACCATACTTGACTCTTTCTCTTCTCTCTTTTAGTGGGTTTGATGTGACAAAATCTGTTACTTGTTTGTCTACTTTAATGTTGACTCATGCAGCTTATTTATCAGAGCTTCATTCAAGTCCCTAAATGTTTTCAGATTGCGGATGTTTTAGCAAAATGGGAGCTAGGCAACTGTCTTCATACAGAGGGAATGTCATTCCTAGAATCTGCCCGTGAATAGTAATAGTGCTTTTCTTTCTTCTTTATGTAAAGCAGTCATTTCTGCTTTATTTTTCTCTTAATAAAATCAATCGTTCCAAAGAAAAAAGATCATCCAGATGGTCACGTCATATCTCATTCACAACTTGTTGATAATCTGGTTGCAAGAGGTGTCAATTGCTGGCTGGTTTTAATGTGCATCTTAAGTTCCACTGTGGGATACCACTAGCAATCTTAAGTTTAATCGTATTGGGAATGAGGTTGTGGTGTTACAACCTTAATGTTGTCAACAGTAAAATTACTATCTTGCTCTTTTTTGTGTTGACTGGAATCTATTTTTGTTGTTTCCTTTTCCCTACTTTTTTTTGTTGTGCTGATGACATTCAGCTGGAACCTGAAAGTGTAAAATTATCAGCATCTGCTCCTTTCTAGGTCAAATCTTGGCTGATTTTTGTTTTTTCAATTTCCCTAGAGGTTGTATCTGATGTCTTTCTTTTGTAGACTTGAGGACTTAGGATATTGTACTAAGTTTCCCATGTGAGTTTAAATCAAAGATCTGATTTTCTCTGGCCTCAAATTGTTTTCTTGCTGTGATAAAAATAGTGAATGGAGAGAGGTTAAATATAATAGGAACTGTTTTTATGTGAATTTAGCGAATCTTCAACTCCTTCGACAGTTTAATACTCAGTTTGATAGGAGGCTGGGATGGGGGAGTAGGGGATAGCGGGGGTTCTTTCTGCCATAAGTGAGAATGTTGAAGACTTATCCAGGACTTGTTGACACTTGACTCTAGATCCAGATGAAACTGAGGTTTACACCTTCACCGTTGCTCTTTTTCATTGGTTGTGGGTGGCATAGCTGTATATTTTTAGCTGATTGAGCCACATTGATGAAACATATTTGGCATTTAACGTACTTGAGTGAGGCTCTTTTTGTACTCGTTGTAGGCTTCTCTCTCACTCACTCACTCTATAATTTACACACACACACACAAATACGGTCATTTGGAGGATAATGAAATAACAGACTTCTTTTTTAATAGGAAAGCTATCTTTAGGCCATTTTTTGTAAATGGGACCTATGCTAATCATATTGTGCCTAAATGTTTGTCGTTCCCCAACTGTTACATAATTCACATATTATGAAAGTAAATAAAAGGAGATGTAGCTTTCACTTCATATTTTTAACATGGAATGGTTTTTGCCATTATTAATTTCCACGATTGTCCATTGTAAGAGAGGACCTTCTGTCACTGTTTAATTGTTTTGCATATTGATCTCCTTGTTTTCTATACTTCTCATAAATCTTTCAGTGGTAATAATTAAATCTAAAGTTTTTGGAAAATATTGTATTTCTCTTAACATTGGAATGCTTTTCCATGTTTCCTTCCATTTCCAGAAAATAGCAGAGATTGCTCATGCACATGGTGTTCTTGTGTTGGTGGATAACAGTATTATGTCTCCTGTACTTTCACAGCCATTAGAACTTGGAGCAGGTATTTGCATGTATAAGATGTGGATGTAAAAGTCACAGGTTTAACAAACTGCAATGCCCTCTTACTTTAACTAATAGTACCTAATTCTAATTTTCCCTTCTCCTTTTTTAGATATTGTGATGCACTCAGCAACTAAATTTATAGCTGGGCATAGTGACGTTATGGCAGGTGTTCTTGCTGTAAAGGGAGAAAGGTTTGTAACTTCTTCAATTGTACACTGTTCAAATCTTTTTTTTTTTTAGTTGGAAAAATAAGAACTCTACTATGGCTCAGTTAGAGTGGAATGGCAGAACAGGACTTGGTAGCCGACCCTATATATATATATATATATATATTTGGAGCTGGCTTGAGTTGAAATAAGAATTCTATTTGAAGGAAATGGCTGTCATGATCTTTTTGAATACAATAGATACATGCTTTAGTTAGAATTACAAATTTTTATAAATGGTAGATACATGGATCCAATAAACTTGCTTTTTATCATCTTTGTCTCTTTCATGATATTGGTCCCAATGATTTAATCCATGAAATGGAAGTTTTTTTTTATATTTTAAGATAACAATTAATATTAGACTTTTTCTCTACGGTTGGTGATGCTCATCTTGCTTGACACTATTGTGATTGGAGCTTTCATATCCAAGCTTTTGGTTTTCTTGTATACTCATTAAGATTGATCTTTGGAACATAAGAAACTTTGGTCGTAACCCTTCATTTATCCAGAGTAGACTTTGATGAATAATTTCTTATTCTTAGGAAGTTATTACGTATTACTGTTTTGACTTATGGTTGTCCTATACTTGTATATATTATATGAAATCACAAGGTTTCGATATCCGATGATCCTGCCGCGAGGCCGGCCTAATATTTAATCTTATTTGACTATTTGGTCCAAATTTTATTTACTAGAATTTACTTAAGATTTTAACTCAATTATGTAGCGGAATATTAAATGGAATTAGCTCAAGTAAATTGACTAATCCACACACAATTGTTGCTCAATGAAATAGACAATGAATACATGCAATCACAATACATAAGTACACAAATGAATAAGCAATGCACACAAAAAGTGCTATCATAGACCACGGGGTTCCATCGTGCTTGTGCCCTATAGCAAACTATAGTAGAGCGGGAACAGGGCTGATAGATTTCACTATCACACAAAGCGAATTTTCAAATATAAACATAGAGATCACAATGCATTCATACAATGAACACACAATAATTATAGTGAGTGGTTCGGCCTACCTCCGGTGCCTACGTCCACTGTTAAAGGCTCTTCCCTGAGCTGTTTAAAGTTCAAGGGCCATTTTTACTTTTTAACTTATTTTTCTTCAAGGCAACCACTCTGGGTTCCACCTATGTTCATGGAAAAGTCTCTAGATGCCACGTATGGTTTTTGGTTCAGTCTAACCCATGAATTCCACTTACCAACCTCCTTTATTTTTTTGCTAGGTAAACATTAGTTGGTTAATTTATTTGTAGGTAAAGACGGGTTTTGAACCCAGGTCTGTGGTATGACTCCCGCAGGCTTTACCAACTACCTTGAATGGTCCTTTTACTTGTGAAGCTCAAGGTTGACTCTTGGGGTGCTGAATTAGAGCTGGAGACATCTTTGCATGTTTGACTTTGGCATCTTTTCATTTGTGGTCCTTCATCCGGCTTTATGAAGATGTGTCCCTTGCGAGGCTCTTCCAGACTTGGACTTACATGACTCAATGAATATTGCAATATTACATTCATGTAAGACCTTTAAAATGACCACAATACATCATGTACATATAGAGTTTTGGAATGGGATTGACAATTACACATTTTACATAACATTCTTGATGTCCTATAATGTGCCTGGGTAGTTTCTTATAGGATCTTATGCTAGAAAGTCTTAGTTGGAAATCCTCTAGCATCCTGACATATAAGATTGTTTAATTTACATCCTTTTCTTGACATCCTGATAATGATAATCTGACAGTTCCTTCTTGTTAGTATTCTTGCAATATTATTATTTGGCTATATGCTTCATTTCTTGTTTTAGGGACCTTAAAAATTTCATTTCATTTTTTTTAAATATATTTTTGTATTTACCAGCTTGGCAAAAGAGATTGCTTTCCTACAAAATGCAGAAGGTTCTGGTTTAGCTCCTTTTGATTGTTGGATATGTTTACGTGGCATTAAGACAATGGCTTTGCGTGTTGAGAAGCAGCAGGTGCAACATCCTCCCTGCTTTTAGTGGACCCTTTTTTATGTCATATGATTTTTAACATTGTGCTGCTTGCTACTGAGTCTGTGCTTTTTGGATTTTTTTTCATGCACTTATTATCTACCCTAACATTTTGAAGTATTCAAAGATGGAAAAAAATAAAATGAAATGTAGATGATTTCTAGCACAGTTCTTGTGTTAGTCCACTGTATCAAATCAAAATTGGTAGTTATGTGCTGGTTGCTTTCCATAATGGAAGACCTTTTCTTCTTCCATGTAATAATTTGCTTTTAAAATTCTGCATGTGAATTAGTGGTGTATATAGACTAGTAGGTAAATAAAAATGGGTTTTAAAATCAGGTCCATTGATGCAGGAGCAGCTAAGGAGGACCATTCTTGTGATTCTAACTCTATTAATCACATCCGACCAGTCTTGGAAAACTTTCCAAGTCACACCCAAAGACCATACAGTCCTTACAAAAGGAATGAGAGAAGTGGGTGTGGGCCCCACAGTACCACCAGTAGGTTCCACAATCCCTGCTGCATGGTAGGGAATCCCTATACATAGGGGTGGCTGAAGTCCTACCTCTATGTGACCATTCTTTTGAGAGAGATTTAATTTTGTTCCATAACTGTGGCAATTTTGTAAATTTGGTAATTTTAGTTCCTACTTTTTTTACTTTTTATTTATTTTATTTTAATTTTTTGATTTCTTCTCTTAGAGTTTAGTAGCTGTTTTTAACTGATTAGGAGTCTTGGTTCTTGTTAAATTAGGGGTTTGGTTAAGAGTTGGAAAGTCCCTAAGAGTTAACAGAATTTCCGAATATAATATTTATTGGATTACCATTTATAGTAGTTTTGAGTTGCATATTTAGGGTCTAAATAGAGTCCAGTTAACCTTACAAGTTTCTTTGGTATCTAGTTTTGAGTTGAATTAACACCCACACCCATATTTATTTGACCTTTATGATCTTATTATCTTATTCTCTTATATGTTTACACCTTCCTAGCCATTACTATTTGTGGAGGTCAGCAGAGGTTAAACTGTAAAGTGGATGTCCATATTTGTAATGGAAAATGTTACTTGGGCCTCTGCTAACTTTATTGTTATTATGGTCTAACCCTTGTATCTTATTTTTACATCATAATGATTAAGGAGGGATTTTTCATCTTGTTTTGTTATATAGTCTATAAGTTCCATTGTGTTTTCTTGTCTGTTCATGTTTTTTTTTTTCTAATGTAGTGATCAGCATTCAATCAAGAGGTGAAGAGATATTTTTCATTCAATTTTGTGAGGAATTTTCATTTACTCGGAAAAGCTGTCAAAATTCTTATAGAGAGTAGTTTTGCATTTTTTTTGCAGGACAATGCACAAAAGATTGCTGAGTTTTTGTCCTCTCATCCTCGAGTGAAGAAAGTGAACTACGCAGGTCTTCCTGGTCACCTGGGATGCTCTTTACACTATTCTCAGGTACATACACTGGTGGCATTGTTGATATTAATATTGCAGCTGGGAAAATTTGATCTCTTCTAACATTTACTGTTTACAGGCCAAGGGTGCTGGTTCTGTGCTTAGCTTTTTGACAGGATCATTGGCACTCTCAAAGCATATTGTTGAAACCACCAAATACTTCAGCATAACTGTCAGTTTCGGTAATCATTCTTCCTACCTTCTAGTTCCTTGTACTACAATACTTCCATGGTTTTAAATATTCTGTCTATTAAATCCTTATTTCATTGATTTTCTTTTAATTGGTAGGAAGTGTGAAGTCACTCATAAGCATGCCTTGCTTTATGTCCCATGCAAGCATACCTGCTTCTGTTAGAGAGTCCAGGGGTTCAACTGAAGATCTTGTTTGCATCTCTGTGGGCATTGAGGATGTAAATGATCTTATTGCTGATTTGGACAATGCAATTCGAACAAGACCTGTATAAGGTGCTTGTGTTTTCTTCTAGTATTCTAAATTATACCTAAATGACAGGTTCTGGTTGCTTAACAAGTATCTGATTCTAAATTATAGTGAGGAGCCTTGGCTGTTACAAACAAGTATCTGATTCAATTGATATTCCCAGGTAGAGTATCTTAAGTTGTAGTTGGACCACATTTTTATGTATCTTTTAAACAGAACATTGAAAGGCTTGGTGATGATACTTAACAGTGAGACACACAGACTGTGTTATGTATTTAATAAACTGAGACCGGTTAATAACTTAATATGCCTATTAAAAACCATTGAGCTGAAAATATACATCTCGTAACTGAAGCGATAAGTTTTAACTGAAAATATAAGTAGGTGTAAAATCTTGAAGAATGAATGTATAATATAAAGGTATAGTTAATAAGTGATTATTGTTTTTCAGAAATGTCAAGCAGCTTGATTTTTAGAATTAAAAAAAGAAATAATCTCTTAGTTTTAATTTAAAACTCGAGTTTAAGATTAGAAAAGCCAAAAAAGGAAACTACATTTATTATCCTTACATCAGAGGTTTCAAAAATTTTGGTAAAAACTGAAACCATGGCTGGTGAAGGATGCCAAGTTAAATTACCAACACGTGTAAGACAAACTTGCAGTAATTGATCATGTCTGATCCATCATTTAAAAAAAATAGAAGAAGATTTCATTCATTAGCTAAGTGGCACTGCCGAAACCCGCCAAGGGCAGACGACGCCTCCCATAAAAAGAAGCCTGCCAAAATAAAACAGAAAATCAGCCACCCCAACCCGCCAAGATTCAGCCTAGAAGAGCCAAAGTCAACTTATTATAACTTTTACTCTTCATGCCTCACCTCACAATTCTTATACTTCCTCCAACTCCTCAACTCTTCCTATTAAACCCCCCCCCCTCTTATGGCAACTGGAGTTTAACCTATACGTTTTATAAGTTGGCTCCCCTGACTCCGAAAGATTCTATTATTTCTCTCCATTAAACCGACCACAATATAAGCTGGCACCATCCTCCAAAAGCTCTTCCCTTCTCAAGAAAAAGCCCTAGTTTTACATCTCCTCGATACCTTTATCAAATTCAGATGAGTCACCCAGATCTGATTAAAATCCTTAACCATCTTTATCAACACCTCCCAACAGATGAGATATCGATTCAGTCTCTCCACAGCACATGAGGCAAATAGTTGGAAGGATGTGCCATCTTTTTATGCAGTTGTCCATTGTCATTAGCTTTCCTAACACTGCTGTCCATGTGGAGAATTACACTTTTGAGGGATCTCCTTAACCCAAATTCCTTCCAAGGAATGTCCTCTTGATGGTCCACACTGAGCATGTTAAAACATGATCTAACTGAGGACCCCATCTGGTGTAACCCTATATTAGTGAGATAGTGAAGTTACATGGGATCCCTATCACTACTGTCTCTGACCAAGATCCGAGATTCATTTTTAAATTCTGGCGTAGTCTAGAGGAGGCTTTGGAAACGAAGTTGAGCTTTAATACAACTTTTCACCCTCAAACAGATGGACAAATAGAGAGAACCATCTAGACCTTAGAGGACATGCTAAGATCTTATGTTTTGGGCTTGAAAGGAAATTAAGATTTTCACTTACCTTTTGGTAGAATTCACATACAACAACAGTTATCAGCCAACAAACAATTACACCCTTCGCGACATTGTATGGAAGGAGATGCAAAACACCTATTTGCTGGGAAGATGTTGGGAAAATGAAGATGCTTGGGCCAGAATTGGTACAAGTTACTATCAATAAGATTCATTTGATCCATGACCGACTCTTGACAGCACAAAGTAGATAAGAAAGGTATGTTGACAAAAGGAGGAATATGAAATTCAAAGTGGAAGATCACGTATTATTGAAAGTATCTCCAAGTAGAGGCATAAGAATATTTGGGAAGAAATGCAAGCTTGAACAACGATTTGTTGGACCTTATAAAATTTTGGACAAAATTGGCACATTGGCATTGCCTCCAAAACTTTCACATGTGCATACCGTCTTCCATATCTCTATGTTACAAAAATATATGCGAGACCCATCACACGTGTTAAGAGTATGTGCCTATACCTATCTAAGAGGATCTATCTTACGAGGAACAACCAATTATGATCATCGACAAAAAGGAGCAAGTGTTGCGAACAACATCATCCCGTTTGTGAAGATTTTATAATGCAACCATTTAGAAGAAGCCACATGGGAAGAGAAGACAAAATGAAGGCGAACATTTACATCTATTTCAAGACTAAGGTACGCACTAAATTCATGAACTAGATTTTTATAAGGGGGAAAATGTGACACCCTACATCCATTTATGTAAGTCCTAGGGACTCGGACTTGAAACCACGTGTCTAAATCATGGAACCTTGTATCTTGAATGAGAGGGTTAGCCTCAACACTTAGAAACCTTAGTATGGTTTAGGAATAGTTGGAAGACCTTGAAACACAAATTTGACCTTGGTGATCGATCACGATGGAAAAATGATCAAAATCAGAAAACTAGAAGCTAGTGCATTGAAGCCATGATCGATCACCAGAATCCGTGATGATTGATCATCGTGATCAATCGCCAAGTTTTGTGATCGATCATCATAGTCCTAGAATTGTCTCGAGATTCGTGTCACATGATTTTCCTTCAAACTTTTATGGGACCCACATGGGATAAAACCAAATCCCTTTTTATACCTTATGTCTGTACAAATGACAATAGAGAGATGGAGAAATAGAAAGAGGAGAGAATTTTAGGAAAAATGGGGAAAAAGGAGAAGAACTTCTCCAAGGAGTAAGGTAAGCCATGAATTCTCAGATCTAGCTTAATTTGGTTTGGATTTGTATATTTTCAATAAAGATTCTCAGTAATTTATAGATTTTAATGGTGACTCCATGTTTGAATTACAGAAAAAGGAAGTGAAGAAGGGGATCAAAAGAGATCAAGCTTAAAGAACCTGGAGGAGCAAGGAATTGCTATTGTAAGTAATTATCTAAAGAGGATATGAATTTTCTTCTCTTAGGATCCTAGAATTTCTACTTGACCTTCAATTATTAAATTGGGATTGATTTCATGATAAATTTAGCTCTAATGCCCTTGATCCATTAGATCCTTGAAGAGTAAATGATTTTTACTACAAGTATGAAATTTTTTCTTTGTCCAGAGCCTTAGATCTACATTTTGACTTCTTTTATTAGGAGATTGGATGGAACTTAAGATTGTATGATGGAGTGGGAGTGAAATGTTATGGTTTAAGATTATTTATTCATGATTGAACTATGTAATTTCCTGTAGTGATTACCATGAATTGAATTGATGAAATTCTATTGTAGAGAATTCTTTTTGTATTCTTAATTTCTGGAAGTTACGGATCTACCCTATGCCATTCACGATCCATACTTGATAATCTTAATCTTCCTATTGCATTTCCATGAGAAATTTGTTGAACTGATTTCATGAGATGTATGCCCAGTTTTTTTTTTTAAAGTCTAATTGTATTTTTGAAGAAATTCTTTGAACATGCATTCCATGATATCTATGATTATAGATTGTGACTGATAGTCTACAATCCCTTGCTTTTATTGTGGGGAATCCTTTCGTGAATACTTGTAAGAACTTTCCAGATTTTGACTAATTCCTCAATACCTCATGTTGTAAATCTAATGATCACCACACGTACCCATTTGAAGACCCACACTAAGATCATATGGCACTCCACTTAAATAAGAGATATGAATGAACAAAACTATAAGAAAAGAGTTTAAGAATCAATAAATGAAAATAATAAGGGAAAAGTTAAAGACAAATCTCGCCATTGGGGGTTAAACAATGTCACCAATGTAAAAGACATCCAATTAAAGAGATGAAATGAAAGGCAAAAGAAAAGAAAAGTATAAAAAAGAGAAATGAAAGAAAAGTACAAGAAAGAAAAAGAAATGAAAGCAAAGTGTAGGAAAGTACAAGAAAGAGAAAGAAAACCATAGTACATGAAAGCATAAGAAAGTGGTCGAGAACCTATGCAAATGAACGAACAATTGAAAAGTAAAGTGACCAATCTAGCAAATGAATTGGAGCCATATCAATGGAAAATAAAAAAAGAAGAAAGAAAGTCTATACTACGATTGACATAGAAAAAGATTTAAGATGAAAGAAGATTAAGACCGTGAAAAGAAAAGAACGAAGATGAATATACATAAAGAGAAATTACGTGAAAGACTTATATATGACTTGACACAATTCTTCTTATGTTATTTAGTTTCTTTACGACTTCAATCCATATGCTTATTGCCATGTATATATCACATTCTACTTGTTCCATTTCATGTCTTTTTGTATAATTACTTTTTGAGCCCGTCAAACACACCCAAATTAACACCCCTATAGATTGAGCCATGGTAGAAACCGCATGATCAGATGTCTATATCTAGAAGGCACCATTTTCTAGAGGAAGTGAGCATATGAGAAAGATAGAGAGATTTTATTCTAGTCATTTTATATTTTACAGATTGTAATAATGATACCTTGCACTTGTGCTTCCTATGGAGCACTCTATATAGATGATGTACTTGTTTGGTTTATTTTTAATAGTTGATGGTAAGGTGGATTTCGTACTTTTCATATATATACTGTTTTGATCATAATGAATGTGGTTATCTAGTTGATGGTAGAAACAATTAATGAAGTGGTGAATTTGAGTACGAGTATTCTGTTGTACAAGATAGTAAGATTACAAGTATTGTTTTTGTTTTTGTTTTTTTAAATATTTTTGCTGCGTGTGATTAAAAAAGTGTAAATGAAAATGAACATGTTAAGTTTCCGCTGCAATAGTAAAAGATGTCTAATGGATTAAATGAAATGTAATTATAAGAGTAAAGAAATGAATGAAAGAAATAAAAGGTGGCGAAATGGAGTGTTTATGTGCACTCGGATGAGTTAAACCACACCTTGGGAATCGATTGTAAGTTTTGGGGTGTGGATTGATCTTGTCCGAGCCACCATTGCCTCGATTCGGGATGGGCACTATATGACCCGATTAGGAGATTTGGGCCGGGTCGTGACATGTCCCACAAGATTGTGCAAGGGAGCATACCAAGCTACCTTTAGGATACAACTGAGCTCAGAAACTTTGTATCTCTCAAAGGGCTTGCATTACCCAACAAAGATATATAATACCTCCCTGTAAGAAGTAATCAATGAATTATTTATTAAGAACTAATAATGAAGAAATTATTGACATATTATTAGTATAATTCTTGGTATGTGAAATCACAATAATGTTAACAATTTCACTAAAATGTCATGGAAATTGTGCTTGAATGTTTATCATGTTCATCAGAATATAGACCATTTATTATTGTACTATTATTTGCTAATTCATATTGGCAAACTAATTCATAGATCAAAAAAGTGGGTAACCAAAAAAGAAGAAGAAGAAGTAACTCATAGATCAGAAGATGGGTAGCATTGTCTCACATGACTTACTAGAGGATCAAAATCATCCAATTAATGCATATAGCTTAGACATTACAGTTATTAATTAAATGCAATTTTTTTTGGGAGGGGTGGGGGGGGGGGAGGCCTTCTTATTGAATACATTCAATTAAATGATTTTAAGTTGAATGGTTGAGAAATATCAACAAGCTCATCTAGTGCTTCAACCAAACAATCAACAGGTAAACAAGAACATACTCAATGTTGAAAAAAAATGCTCATAACAGTGGATAGCTTTAACCACTAGAAACTGTATATACTTAGTATTGTGTTGGCTACTTTTTTGAGTTAACAAATATCTATTACCATTAAAAAAAATATTTGATACAGAAAAAAATATTAAATACTATTAAATAATAGGAGTGAATTAATGGTAAAATAAATTAATAGGTTGCCCCACTGTACTTTTCCAATAGCTCATTGTTGTTGTTGTTGTTTTTTTTTCCTATCATGTCTGTACGACATGCTCTTTCATGTCGATCCAAAGTTGCTTAGGAAATAGTTCTTGGTTGTTACAATGGAAATGAAAATCCACGATAGTTTGGTAGAGAAATTCCAAAGATTGTTGAAAGATGAATCTAAACAAAAAAAATATTGATATTCAAAAAGAATAATTACAGGAGCCAGATGATTTGAGGAAAAATTTGGTTGGGAGAGTACATTCAGATAAATCTTTCAATTTTTCAGGAGTCAAAGAAGTACTTCAGAAAATTTGGAAGATCTTCGGCAATATACGAGTGCAGGAGTATCATGAAGAAATTTTTTTGATTCATTGCGAGAATAATCTTCAAGTTGAGAAGATTTTTGGTGGACCTCCATGGCTGTACAACAATGATACCATTCTATCGTAGAGATGTAAACCCAACTTTGCTCCTCACAAATATGTTCTTGAGAAGGCTGATTTCTAGGTACAATTCCACAACCTATCAGTTGAATATTTGAATGAAAAGATTGTGTTGAAGCTGGCGAAAGGAATAAGAGAACCAAAACCTATGATTCCGGGAGAAAATGAGAAATGATGGAAATATGCAAGAGCTAAAGTGAGCCTAGATGTGTGTAGGCCTTTCTGCCAAACTATCAATCTATCCCTCATGAACGGAGAAGATGTAACAAACCCATTAAAGTACAAGAAACTTTCTTGTATTTGTTTTTTTGTTTTTTGTTTTTGTGGATTGTTGGGTCATATCCAGGAGAACTGTCTGAAGTTGAAGGAACTTCAAAATACAATCTTGTTGGAGTATCCGAAAGAACTTCATCAAACTTTATTCAATCTCTTGGAGCCGAAAGTAAATGAAGAAATCCAAGTACCTCACAGAATTTCTGGTAAAAAATTCATGAGGAATGTAACTCAAAGCTTGAGGGAGGAGGCTAATTCAAAAGACTCCCTGAAATCTCCATTGTTGCAGTCTGGAGTGGATTCAGAGGACGAAGAAGAGAAGTTGACATGGACGTCTAACTTAGTCCGCCACGTGAGCCTCATCATGACAAATCACCCATTGAAAGGAATAATCTTAAAGAATCCTTCAATGCCCCCATAATGGCTACCTCTCAATGCAATTTGGAGGACCATTTAATTGCCAACACCATTAAAGCATTCGTTTTGTGCAGTGAAGATGGAGATGGGGTGCAATCAAAAAAATTGAATGCCTTCAATCATCCCATAACAACTACCCTAGTTCATAATGAAGAAAATGTGCAACAAGCCAATACATTGAATAAAGCCCTATTAAATATGCTAAAGATTATAAGGAAGGAGAGTTGTTTGTTGCGTCCAACTGTTATGGGAATGAATCATGCAACCTAATGGCTCACTTGCCTAAGAGCATTCATTCAATCCAAAGAATATTACTCTCTCTAAAGATATTCTTAATACTTGGAAAATTATGGAGGAAATCTTGGTGGAAGGCAATCAAGATGGGAGGTGTCCAAATAACAATAATACTCTCCAACCGTTCCACATTTATTCAGTTGCCACATTTAAAGAGATTCCAAATCAGTTGGAATCACAACTAAGGCAAGATTTGGCTGGATTCTCTAGTGAGCATGTGCTACCACAAAAGGAGGAAGGTGCATTTATGGAGGACTTTTATCCAAGGGAAACGGTCAGCCACCCAGTAATTAAGGGATTCATTTTTTCAAAGAAGGCAATCCAAGTCATTGAATAATGGAGAGAATAGGATGGAGAAACATCTAAATTTTAAATTTTTGCCAAAAAATGAGGTACCTACATCAGCTAGGGTGTCTTCAACACCTCACTTTAAGGAGTTGTTGCAAAGTGTAGACCCCAACTTAAGGAAAGATTTTAAAATCTTCCCCTCTTCTAGCCACACATTTTCTGATGTGGATAGTGTGCAATTTATTACTCATCATGAGCAACAACAAATTGATAGTTGGAGTAAAGGCTCAGTTGAACCACCCTCCCAACCTGATGAACCTGTCCAATCTCTCAAGATGAACTAGGAGGCTAACAAGAACCAAATTGGTTCAACTGCTTCAACAACATGTCAAATTAATCCTATCCTCCTAACTATTGGAAAAAATGGCTCTAACATTCCATCTTTGACCCACAACCCCCTCAAAGAATGGGGAAAAGTAATAAAAAAATGATTTTGAACTCTCCATGAAGAAGAAATTTCTGAAAAAAGAAAAGAGCCCTGCCTCAAACAAAAGGAAATTTTTTTTTCATCAACAAAAATAAAGTGAAGATAGATGGAAAAGCTCAAATGCACAACAATTTTGGGTTGGCAGCTGTCACAAAATAGTCGCAGGATCCATGAAAGTACTATCCTGGAACTGTCGGGGTTTGTGTAGTAACTTGAAAGTTTTCACTCTCAGGTCTATACTGCACTCAACACAAGCTTCAATTATCTTCCTTTTTAAAACTAAGTGCTCAACAAATAGAATTCAGAGGGTAATTCGATGCTTGGGGGATCTTAACCATTTCTCGGTCCCTTCTGTGGGATACTCAGTTGGAATATGTTTTCGCTGAAGAGATGATGTATCACTGCAAGTCAACTATCACTCATCTAATGTAATAATTGCAACAATTCAGAATAATTTAAATAATAGTTTGTGGTATCTTGTATGTGTATATGGTAATAAAAAAAGGAGAAAATGTGTTTGGAATGAGATTAAACAATTTGCTTCCAACATTGACGATCCATGGTGTTGTATTGGTGATTTCAACTCTATCACAAGCTTGAGCGAAAAAGTTGGAGGGACTACACTTCCGGACCAACACTTCCAAGAATTCAGGGAGATGATTGACTCGTGCAAATTAATTAATTTAGGCTATTCAAGCCCATCATACACATGGACTAACAAAAGGAGAGCTCCATTCAACATCAGAGAATGACTTGACAGGGCCCTAGCTGATCACAACTGGAGAATCAAGTACCTTAATGCAATTGTTCTACACCTACCTATGATCAATAATGATCATGCTCTAATCCTTATCAATTGGAGAAGATCAAAAGAAATAGAAGACCTCCCTTCAGAGTTAAAGCTTTGTACTTCACAGAAGAATCATTAAAGTACACGGTTGATCAATTCTAGAACAAAGTGCCTACAAATTCTATCATTGACAAAATTAGGCATTTCAAGGGAGATATCAAGCATTGGAGCAAACAAAAGTTTGGAAATAACCAAATCAAGATTCAAAAGGTTAAGCAAGAGCTACTAAATATCCAAATGATAGCTTCTGTTGATGAGAAAATTGTAAGAGAAAAGCTTTTGGTTGAGAGGCTCAATGATTTACTCAAACGAGAAGAAATATACTAGTTGCAAAGATCCAAACACTCATGAATCAGGGAAGGGAATATGAACACAAACTTCTTCCATGTCTCTACGCTCAATAGAAGAAAGAAAAATGGAATTATTTATATTAAAACGCCATTCACAGAATTCTCTAGCAACAATGAAGAGATTGTCAGAGCCTTCAACTAGTACTTTAACTCAATCTTCTCATCTAGTCAATCGATCCCTATTGGTTAGGAGCTCATCCTTACATATAGACCAATCTTAGAAGAGGAAAATGTTAATCTAGAGGCCATCCCAAGCATGGACGAAATCAAGGAAGTATTATTCTCAATGGGCCTACTCAAAGCTCTTGGGCCTGATGGAATTCTCGCTATGTTCTATCAGAAACTATGGGACATCACTAGTAATGACCTTGTTAAACTTGTTCAACACTCATTCAAAGATAGTAAAATGCCAGAGGAGATTGATAAAACTCATATTGTTCTCATTCCAAAAAGAGAGTTTACAAAATCTCCAGTTGACTATAGGCTTATCTCTTTATGCAATGTTACATACAAGCCGATTACCAAAATCATTGCTAGAAGAATCAGACATCTTTTGGACAGATTAATATCTCTTGATCAAGGAGCATTCGCCCTAGGGCATCAAATTATAGATAACATCATAATTGCCCAAGAGATATTTCACTCCATGAAATCTATGTGAGGAAGAAAGAGGGATTTTGCCTTGAAACTCGATATGGCAAAAACATATGATAGATTAGAGTGGAACTTCATTAGTGCAGTTCTTAAGGGCTTTGGATTTCAAAACAAGATCCATGATCTAATCATGTTAGGGGTGGAAGGTGCAAAATTCTTTATTCTAGTAAATGAAAACCCTGAAGGAAACATCAATCCATCATGAGGGATCAAACAGGACTGCCCACTTTCCTTATACATTTTCATCTTGTGTGTTGAAGTGTTGCCTAAATTTATCAACAAGATGATTGATCAAGGGACTTATGAAGGTCTCAGATTCAACAGGTATGCACCAAAGTTCTCTCAATTATTATTTGTGGATGACATATTATTATTTGGGAGGACTAATTTGTACGATGCTAAAAATCATAAGTATGCTCTTGAGACCTATGAGAAATGGTTGAGCAAAAAAGTGAACTACAACAAATCAACCATCTTCTTTAGTAGAAATGTCAATGACAAAAGGAGATTGGAAATCCTCAACTTCTTTGAGGTCCAGTTAATGAAAAAGAGGATAAATATTTGGGTAAGGCTCTGCTACAGAAGGATGCTAGGAAGGACTCATATGAGTATCTGATTAAAAAGTACTATACCAAACTGAAGGGGTGGAAAGCTAAACTTTTATCTCAAGCTGACAAAACCACTCTAATCAAATCAGTCCTGACATCTATACCTTTCTGCCATATGACGACCAACCTCATCCCTAAATTTGTGTATAAGCAAATCAATAGCATCCAAAGAGACTTCTGGTGGGAGAA
The DNA here is from genome assembly GCA_025762735.1 of Platanus orientalis. Classification (NCBI taxonomy): domain Eukaryota; kingdom Viridiplantae; phylum Streptophyta; class Magnoliopsida; order Proteales; family Platanaceae; genus Platanus; species Platanus orientalis. The sequence goes on along the minus strand of JAOXJP010293893.1, from coordinate 3,987 downwards.
AGAAGACGATGATTGCAAGTTATATTTAAAGGCATGAAAAATCTTTCAATAACCAAAAAAAAATGGAGGACTTGGCATTCATGAAACATAAGTTGTTAATAAGGCTCTAGTGACAAAATTGGGTTGGAGGTTTATCAAGAACTCGGATGATAGATGGGTTAAGCTTCTAAAGGCAAAATATCTGAAGATGATGAGTTTTTGGGATGCTAAACTATCCACATTAGCAACATCATCATGGCGAACAATTCTGAGCAACAGGGATCTACTTAGAGAAGGCATTTGCTGGTATTTTGCAAGTGGTCACAATATCAATATATGGGAGGATCCATGGGTCCCTGGAGTCCTTTCATATAGACCATCTATAAATATCACAGGTTTACCCAAAAAGAAGGTTACTAAGCTAATTGATCAGTTTACTCGCAAGTGGAGGCTGGATATACTTACAGAACTATTTCCACCTAATGGATATAAATGATCTTGATACACCAATTTGGACTCTTAGCCCTTTAGGTAATTTCTCAGCCAAATCAACATACACCTAATATATGAAGAAGAAACCTCATCTTCCATCTTTATGGATTCCATATCCAGTAAAGTCTTTAACGCGTTATGGCAACTCAAAAAAATTCGTCCAAGGGTAGCCATATTTCTTTGGAAATGCCTTCACAATGCCATTGCTATAAATGGGAATCTTTCTAAATTCATTAGCACAATTGAGCCTATTTGTCCTTTTTTTGAAAGAGAAATTAAAACAGTCGATCACTTGTTCTTCAATTATGAATTTTCACAATCAATCTGGTTTGGCTCACCATTGGGCATCAGAATTCATGAAATTTCCAAATCCTTCAAAGATTGGTGCACTTTTTTACCTGACACATATGTATTGGACTTAGGATCTCTCTTTATTTGGTCTATCTGGAAAGCTAGGAATGACTAAGTCTTCAACATAATGCTTCCCATTGTTAGCAACATCATTCAAAAGGAAACTTCAATGCATAATGAAATCCTCTCGGTCTTTAACAACTCATTAGATGAATCACTCAGAAAATTCTTCATTGTCCCAAAATAATGCAACCTTATGCTCCAGTTGGTCTCTCTCCCCTTAAGGACATGTTAAAATAAATGTCGATGGATCCACTATGCCAGTTAGAGCTGTAGTTTGCATTGTAAGAGATCATAGGGGAATCCTCCTTGAAGGAACATCCAAAATTATCAAGGGAGGCATAGTGGAGGAAACAGAAACATGGAGCTTTTTGCTTGGCTTACAACTTGCTAGAAAAATGGTAGCAAATGCTTACATCATTGAAGAAGACTGTCAACTAGTCTCAAAGCTCATTCAGGAAAAAGAGGCTAAACCACCATGGAGGATTGCAAAGATAATACAAGATTGTAGATCACTATTAAGCCCTATAACAACTGTTTCATATGTTCCTAGGAGCAACAACAAAGTGACACATTATATGGCTACAAGAGCAACTAAGGAAAACAAGGAGGGAGAATGGAATTTTTATTTATTTGATGTATCTATGAAATCAATTGCGCTTTTTGAAGCGAGTAATGTTTCTTTCGTTTCTTGTTAATTCAATGAAACGTTCCTTTGACCAAAAAAAAATGGAAATAATGGTTTAATAATGATTGGTATTTCTCCAAGCCTTATTTATAGTTAAAATGGTTGTTATAAAAACCATGAAACACAATGGTCTTAGGCCTTGCACTGTTGTAATACCATTAATTATGGTTAAAATGGTTGTTATAAAAACCATGAAAGCACTCTCAAATTACTTCACAAATGTTAGATTGATATGAACCCTAAACGCAATAAAAATAAAAATAAATAGAAAATCAAAGAAAGAGAGAAGAAGAACCACTTCGAGGGTGCGGGCCTCCAATCTCCAAAAAAGAACTTGTCATTAATCTTCTCTACTCTTACACGGCTGAATGCCTTGACAATATATAATTCAAAAGTTATTTAATTTCCAAAATACTAAAATAAGAATAAATAAAAACAGAATTATTCAAACCCACGCCTACTCAAGTTTCTAAAGGTTAATATGGGTCATACGACTAATAAAGAAATAAAAATAAAAATAAATAAGGAAAGTCTTAAAATAAAATTCTATCATAAATAAATAGTGGTACCTGTGAACAAGATCTCATTAACTAGATTGATAAATATAAAGTCAGGAAAAAAAGGGGTTCTTTCTTCTTCTTCCTTTGCGTGTGTGTGTTTTTTTCTTGGGGGGAGGGGGGGTTGAAATTTGCCACTTGTAGTGATAAGGCAGGCTTTGATCGGATTGTAGATCCGAAAGGATGGAGTGGTTATGATTGACCGCACCCAATCCAAACGTGTTTCTGCAGTGGGTTATATAATAAACGGAGCTTATATGCACACCTCAAGTTTTTGTAAGCACACCTCATGTAACTCTATTCCAAAAATACCTTAACTTAAAATGATAGTTATAACCCTAATGAAAAAAAAAAGAACTCAAAAAACAAATTTGTAAGCACACCTCCTCCTCTTCTCCCACACCGTCAACTTCAAACTCTCATTCTTCCACACCTCACACCTCCCTTGTTCTTCTGCTCCCTCTCCATTCTTCTCCATCTAGGCTCTCTAACACCCAAAAAAATCCACACATTGTGATTCTCAAACAAGAACTCAAACAATGGAGCACGAAGGAAGTGAAATGGAGAGAAACGAAAGCTCCGAGGAAAAAAAAATTTCAAGTTTGCAATTGTTTTTATTTTTATTTTTTTCCGTCGTGTTCAGCATTAAAGGGCTGATTTAGTCTGTTCGGCACTATGATGCCAAACATTCTTAAGCATGTTCGGCAACATAGCACTGAACATGCTTAAGACTGTTCAACATCATAGTGCCGAATAGGCTAAAGCCTGTTCAGCCCTGAGATGCCGAACAAAAATAGAAAGCTAATTTTTTTAGCAGCCCAATGTCTCAACCTGCTGCAGTTAGATTGGTGATGAAATAGTGATATATTACAACAATGAATTCACCACGCATGAGGTAAACAAAGTGTATGTAACTGATAGTGTGACTAGTGTGTATAACAATTTGGATGAACTTGACTAGTGTGTAGATATTCAGTAGTCGGGCGACATTGATTAGGTGGGCAATGGATGTTGGAAAGATGAATGAGTTTGTTGTAGTTATTAAGAAGTCAGATTCCGGTTCTAGTGTAAGAAAACCATGTCTGACTCTTGCATGCGAGTAGAGTGGGCGGTATAGAGAAGATAAGAGGACAAGAAATGTCAGTGGGGTTGCAAGGAACAAGGGAAATGACACAAAGAAGTGCAAATGTCCATTCCAACTGAAGGGAAAGAAGTTACCCACTGATGACAATTGGTTATTGCTAGTTGTATGCGGGGTGCATAATCACCCTGCTGCGGATCATCTCGAAGGTCACTCTTTTGTGGGTAGATTGTTAGACGGAGAGTCCTCACTTTTGAAAGATATGTTTAAGAGTAACGTTCGACCAGATTACATATTATGTGCAATGAAGCAAAGAGATGCCCTCAACACGACTACAATAACTGTAATATATAAAGCGTGAGCTAAACAAAAGAGGGAAGAGAAGGCTGGTAGATCTCAGATGCAACACTTGCTTGGAAAGTTGGCTAAGTATAATTACATCGAGTGGCATCGGGTAGCTGAAGACAACGAGACTGTCACTGATAATTTTTGGGCACACCCGACTTCTATGGACCTATTGCGTGCATTCCTAAGTGTGTTGATCATGATTGCACTTATAAGACAAACATATATCACATGCCACTACTGGAGATTGTGGGCTTGACGTATATTGATCTGACTTTTTCTGTGGCATTTGTGTATCTTCAGCATGAGAGGGAGGATAACTTTGTATGAGCACTAGGTGTCCTATGTAGTGTCATGGATGATAGTGCTCTCCCTAATGTCATTGTAACAGACAGGGAGTTGGCTTTGATGAATGCCATATCAAGGGTGTTTCC
>JAOXJP010293873.1:0-18655 GCA_025762735.1 Platanus orientalis | reverse complement strand
GGGATTGACTATCAGGAGACCTTTGCTCCCGTCGCTAAGCTTAACTCTGTTCGTGTCCTTATTTCCATTGCTGCTAACAAGGGCTGGCTTCTCCACCAGTTTGATGTAAAAAATGCTTTCCTTTATGAGGATTTAGCAAAGGAAGTATACATGCGGCTTCTACCTGATTTTCTACCATCTTCTTCGAAAGGTAAGGTCTATCGCCTTAAGAAAGCCCTTTATGGCCTCAAACAATCTCCCCAGGCTTGGTTTGAATGCTTCCGCCTTGCTGTCCTTCAGTTTGGGTATTTTCAGAGCCACGCTGATCATACTTTATTTCTCAAACGTACTAGTGGTTCTACTCTTACTGCCTTGATTGTTTATGTGGATGACATTATTGTCATGGGTAATGATCCAATGGAGATCTCTCAGTTAAAACTGAGGTTGGCACGCGAGTTTGAGATTAAAGACCTTGGCCCACTTAGGTATTTTTTGGGCATTAAAGTTGCTCGGTCTACGAAGGGTATTTGTGTCTCACAACAGAAGTATGCTCTGGATCTCCTATCCGAAACTGGTATGATCACATGTAAATCTATGGCCACACCGATTAATGTCAATCATCGCTTTACTGTGGATGTGGGAGATAGACTTATTGATGCTGGCAGGTATCAGCGTCTAGTGGGCCGTCTTATCTACCTTACCATCACCAGACCTGACATTGCTTATGCTGTCAGCGTTGTCAGTCAGTTTATGCATGCTCCCACTACTGTGCATCGTATTCTTCGTTATCTTTAGCACAATCTTGGTGTTGGTCTGTTGTACTCAAGGCGATCTGATTTACTTATTGAGGGTTATACTGATGCAGATTGGGCTGGTTGTCTCATTGATTGTCGCTCAACCTCTGGCTATTGCACTTTTGTTGGTGGTAATCTCGTTACTTCGCGAAGCAAGAAATAATCTGTTGTTGTCCGTTCTAGTGCTGAAGCTGAGTTCCATTCAATAGCTAATGCTATTTGTGAACTTTTGTGGTTACGGCTTCTTCTTACTGAACTTGGTTTTCCTGCCACTTCTCCTATGCGCCTCTACTGTGATAATAAGGCTGCTATTAGCACTGCTCATAATCTAGTACAGCATAATCACACCAAACATATTGAAGTTCATTTTATTCGAGAAAAACTCTTTACCGATGTCATTTGCATACCATTTATACAGACTGGGGATCAACTTGCAGATATCTTCACAAAGGGTTTTGGTTGTGATTTGTTTGTCTTTGACTCGCAAGATAGGTCTCTTTGATGTCTATTGCCCAACTTGAGGGGGAGTGTAGGCGTATAATGGTATTTTACATCTTATTGTACCCTCGTATATAATAAAGAGCAATATCGTATAGGAGAAGTAATTGACTCTCTCCCTGCGTTTCTCTCTTCTTTTTCCTCTTCTCTTTCTCCTCTCTTTCACTCCCACAAATTCCAACTATCTCGTGCTCGCTTTACTTCTAGTGATGAAGCAAGGTTAGCAAATGCATCTACATGGATGTTTTGTTCCCGGGTAAGTCGTTGCAATTCTATGTAATGAAATTTCTTTAGTTCTGCATGGATTGCTTTAGAATAGGATGCCCCACGTGGATCTCTAGTCTCGAACTCTCCTTTGGTTTACTTGATCATTAACTATGAATCACTATGCACAATCAGGCTTTTTGCACTTAAGTGGTAAGCTAATTGAAGGCTACGAGTAAGGCTTCGTATTCAGCTTCATTGTTTGAAGCTAAGAAACCTATTGTTACGGCTTGCTCCAATGGTTGACCTTCTGGGGTGATGAGTACTACCCTAGCTCTTGCTCCTCTTGAGTTGGAGGCCCTGTCGATGAAGAGCGTCCAAGTTGACTGTGGAGATGACTCCTTGGTTGTGAATTGATTCAAGGGGTCTGACAAGAATTTTGCAAGGAAATTTGCGAGAATTTATGCTTTTTGGCCGTTTAAGGTTGATAGTGGATGTCACACTCTAAGCTCCACGGCCCATTTTTAAAGCCTCCCAGAGAGCTTCATCTTTGAGAGGATGGTCCTCATTGAAAGGTTGATGATGACCATAATGGTGTGCACTTGGAAATATGGGCGTAGTTTTTGCAAGGCGCTCACTAAGACAAATGCAGCTTCTCCACACGTGTGTAACGTGTTTCTATAGAAAGGGTCTTACTTGTGTAGTAGATGGGCTTCTGGCCCTCATCTTCACGTATCAAGACTGCACTGACTGCCATCGGAGAGATGAAAATATATAGTAGGAGCTCTTCCCCTTGTTAGGGCTTTGATAGCAACGGTGGGTTGCTGAGATATTGCTTCAGCTGTTGGAAAACATGTTCACAATCTTTGTTCCACTTGAACCTTTTGTTCTCTTGTAAGAGATGGAGAAAGTCTTACATTTGTCACCAAATTTTGAAATGAATCTACTCAAAGCCACGATCCTTCCTGTAGTCTTTGTACTTCTTTGATAAAAGTAGGTGATGACATCTCGGCTAAGGCTTTGATTTGAGATGAGTTAGCCTTTATCCCCCTTTATGTGACCATATATCCTAAAAACTTGCCTGAGGATACCCCTAATGTGGATTTCATAGGGTTGAGCTTCATCTGGTATTTCTTTAGTAGCCGAAGCGTCTTAGCTAGGTGAGTGAAATGATTGTCCATTTTTTGGATTTTGACGAACATATCATCCACATAGACCTCCATACTTTCACTTTTATGATCCTTGAAGATTGTGTTGATTAGTTGTTGATAAGTGGCTCCTGCATTTTTCAGGTCAAATGGCATGACCCGATAACAGTAGAGTCCTTGCTCAGTGATAAAAGAGGTCTTCTTCTGATCTAATAGGTGCATAGGGATTTTGTTGTACCTAGAGTATGCATTCATAAATGATAGGACTTCATGGACTGCAGTAGTGTCAACCAATTGATCTATCTTTGGGAGTGGAAAGCTATCCTTAGGACAAGACTTATTGAGATCGATGTAATCCACATAAATTTGCCAATTTCTGTTCTTTGGTACTACTACTATGTTGGCTAACCATTTTGGGTATTGAACCTCTTGAATGGACCTAGCATATAAAAGGTTTTCAAGTTCTTCTTTGATGATGAGATTTTGTCTTAGAGCAAATCTCCTTTACTTTTGTCTGACTAGCGGATAAGATGGATCAACATTCAGTTTATGAGTCATCACATCTGGGTTTATGCTTGGCATGTCCGAGGGTGCAAATGCGAATATACCTCTGTTTTCTCTAAGAAAACAAGATAATTGTTGCTTGAAGTTTTTAGGTTGCTAACATCCAATTTGGGTTACATGGTCAGGTTTGCCTAGGTTAAACCTTATTTCCTCAACTTCTTTAGCTGTGGTGGCTTGAGGTTCCAATTGAGGGTCTTCAATTTGTAAGGACAACAACCTTGAATTCATCATAAAAGAATGCAACATAGGTTCTTCTTGAAGCAAGCTTGATTTATTGGAATACAACTTGACGTCTTCCATATGCTCCTCCTGGTCTTCGACTTTGTCTTCAATCTTGTCGTCAATTGGTGGCTCATCTTTAGGGGCAAATTCCTCTGGACTTGATTGCTCATTTGAAGAATCTTCCTTATGTGGATCTTCTTCATTCTGAAACTGTTGTGATATTCCTGTACCTTGTACACAATTGGATTGCTATAAAGGAGGAAAAACTACCTGAGAATCTTCTCCATCCTAAAAAGGATGATGATGGGTTGTATTAGAAGATTCCAGTGGAGGCAATTTGGTGAGTCTTTGTATTTCTGCCATCTATGCCTGCATACCCTTCACATCACTTTGAATGCCCTTCATTGTGTGGTGGTTAAGTTTTTGAATTTCCTTTATAAGCTCATCCGCAATGGTAGACAATGTATTCATAGTGTGAACCATGATGATTTTGGAGACCCCAACCAAGGTTTTAGAGCTTGCACAAAGAGTTTAAGGTTATACAAACCCTTTCACGAAGACCCTAAAAAGATTTAAGGTAGCCCTAAAATAATGGAAAGAACCCAAAAAAATATTTTAGGGTCTTAAGAGAATAATCGAATGATGTCCTTACTCACATTAAGGCCCGTCAGGAGAAAACCCCAAAATTTTAGGTCTTGGAAAATCTTTAAAATTGGTGGAAAAGGATTTTAGGGATTGTTCCACAGTTTTAGGGCAGACCCTAAAATGATTTAAAAACCTGGAAATGAGCACTAAATAGTTACTATCTAAATATTGTGGATTTTGGAATTGAAAGAGTTAGGCTTTTGTCGAGAAATGATTCCAACTAATAGGAATTAGGTGAAAACCGTTTCTGATACCAATTTGAAGTAGGATCCAAAGAGAAATGATTCCTACACTATTTAAATAAGAATAAAAGCTTAAAGATTGAATCTTGAATTAATAAAGATTGCTGAAATTTAACAAAATAATTCAAGAAACTAAATATTTCAAAGAAATTTGGCAATAATTAGAATAACCAATTCAAAAATGATTGAATATGCAAAGAGAAGTAAGAAATAAAAAAAAAGAAAAATTAAAAAGAAAGGAGGAGAAAGAAGAGGGAAAGAGAGAGAAAGAAGGTAGAATGTTCACCTCACGTGGGGTTGAGAGAGAAAACTTGGGATACCACACCTACTTTAACACACGTGTCTTCTTTTCAAATATTCATCTTCAACTGATTTTTGTTGATTTAATGTGGCCTTTAAATGAAGATGCCAGCTTGGTAAGTTGGTAAAGTCTGTAGGCGTTGTACCACAGACCTGAGTTCGAAACTCGTCTTCACCTACTAATATATTAACCATCAATGTTTACCTATAAAAAAAAAGGTGGCCTTTAAATAGGCATTATATGGATAATCAAATAAAATAAAATCCTAGATCCTAGATCTTCTAACAAAATAAACTTTCCAAATAATAAAAGACTTCTTAAAATAATAAGATTCCTAAAGAGAAAAAAAAAAGAATCTTGATTGCCACAATATTTAGTATGTTGGCCAAGTTACTGGATCCCATAAGATCTTAAACAATCTCCCAAAATATGCTCCACAATCTTAGAGAACAATTACTCAAATATTCTCCACAACCTTGAGGAATATTGGACTGTTTAATTGGCATTGTAGATCCCCCAAATATCTCTCAAATATTCTCCAAAATCTTAGAGAACATTGGAGATATCTTGCAGCTCATTTTGTGGGTCCTATGGATTGAGATGGCAGCACATAAAAAGACAAAAATACACTTGAGAATAAAATCCTATTTTACCCCTAACAAACATGCCTTATTATATTCAACTCCCTAAAAAACTTAAAATAATTGCAAAACCCCCTTAAAACATAAAATTAACTTTACACTACTAGACACTCCATGGAAAACTATCCATGGTTTTCCAACTTCTTCTTGACATGGTATGTTTCTGCATTTGTTGGCCATTTGTAAAAGGGTTCCAACAGTGGACCTCCTAATCTCGTGAGGGATGGTGATGTCCAATCATTGCATTATGTGCTGTCAGGAGCGGAAGCAGCAAGACATCGCCTTTTTCATTGTTGGTGTCTCAGTTTGGAGTTCTATGCTGCTTTGCTTTATGATGAGTTGGGTTTTCCCTTCTTCCATGCAAGATCTTATGCTCAGGTGTGATTGTGGGCCCGGCTGTGCACTTAGTCACAATGGGAAGATCATTTGGGGAAGCATTCCCTTTGCTGTATATTGGAGCATTTGGTTGGAGTGCAATACCAGAAGTTTGAAGGCTCTGAATTGATGTCACTTCGGACTGTTGATAAAGCTTTGGCCATGCTTTTTTGTTGGGTTTCCTTGATTGCTTTGTTTCAAGGAATCACTTATCAGTCTTGAGTGTTTGAGTGGGATTTCGATTGTGTTTAGTTTGTAAGTGGGGTGTTTCTTGTGGTTCAGGATGGGCTGTTTATACCTCTCGTTCTTGCTGTCCGCTTTGTTTCTTTGGTTAGATAAAGTTTCCTTATTTTTTCAAAAAAAAAGAATGTGTGGATTTCTTTTTCAAATCTCCCGTACTATCAATGTTCTAAGTGCAGATTTTTTACCCTCTAAGCTATCGCAGTCATTGTTGGCCTATGGTATCTCACATTAACCATACTTGAAATCACATTGGTAGTCAATCAAGTGTATCAATTCCCTCACTCCTCTCATGAATTTCATCTCTAGGAAGCTAAGTGTACCCTATGCTACACCTTAGGTAGTCAGCATATGACTTATTTTGTTATATCCAGTGCCCAATCATTGAGCATCTCAACTCATGTCAGTGCCAGCTGAGCCGGTGGTCTGAAGAAGTGTTGCTCCACCACTAGACTTTTTCTCCCGAAAATAAATCTTTTATCCCATTATGTTTTAGAAAGCAACACATAACACCCAATCAAGTGAAAAGGTTAGATTAATAATCCATGTATGTCACCACATCCCTATGCAGAATTAACTTGGGTAGGTCATTTACTTTGATATGGTCAGAAATGGCGTTCAAAGTCGATGAAGAGGACATTGGGTCCAGGCACGAGTTCTAGGTCTACCAAAGGAGGCGCAAGAGAGATGTGCCCATGCTTTGGTTCCATTAGAGTTCTTTTACTTATTTTATGTTATTTTATGTTTCTTGTTGGAGGGGGACACATGTTGGTGAGGGTGTTTTAGTCTTTAGCTGTTATTTAAGGGTATTTTCATTATTATTTGTAGTTAGGGGTATTTTTGTCATGAGAGTGGTAGAGAGGGGGATATTTTTGTCTACCTTTTAATTATTGTAATCAGCCTTGGCCGTGGGACTTTATTTATAGAGTCCACGACCAGCCAATTTTATTATGCCAAATATTTGAATTTTGAGCTCGCGTTTTCTCACTTCTTCCTTATTGGTGTTGTAGGATGGAAACTCAAAACCCTAGAATGGGACTAGGCCCCCACCTAGTTTAACGCTTTTGGTGTGGAGGCTACTCCCCCCCTTGGGTTAAAGGTCCATCTCCTCCTAATTTTTTTTAAAATTTTCTTAATGTTTTACTATTGTTGAATTGTGTCATCCGTGGAGAATCATCGACAGACAATCAGATTCAACAGTTTCTGTTAGTTTAACACTTCCAAGAGGTACTATTTCCCTAGGTGACACATCCGACATACTCTCAAACCATAGCCTGCAAATTATGAAGAAGTTATAGGACCTGGAGTTCTAGTCAGGCGTGAAAATCAGCAGGGAAGCCATATCACAAGATTGGCTCCTATCTCTAACTATGCTAGGCTTTGGAGGAGGGGTTTTTCCCAGGGTATGCTAACCCCTAGACGACACAATCTAAGCAGCCTTATCAATCGGTTGTGCTGATTTGAAGAGAAACCAATCAGATTTCCCTATGCCAGGCATTACATAGTCCTTAAAAAGCTATCTCACGAGACTTGCCCTCATCTTCTAACAACTGCATATTTTTTAAATTGGATTGTCCCAGGGGGTTTATAACCCTTGGATGATCCTAGTGGGAGGGACCCACCTCAGAAAATTTTCAAAAATAAAAAAAGACAAGCCAAACCTTCCTAGGGTGGCAGCATTATTGAACAAGGGCCAACTTTTAGGTAAAATTTTGAAACTACAGTTCAGAGCCACTTTGATCTTGGGATTCAATCACAAACTCTCTTAACATCATCAAGGAGTTGTTCTACATCAAAATCAATTTTGGCTCTTTTTTCAAATTCTTAAAAGTATGACTTTTTGGCATATGACTTAGATCTGAGTTTACAACTTCCTGGCCTAAACAAAACACCAATACAATATTTTGGTTTTCTAAATATACTATTAAACCCATCTTTAGACCTCTCAGATTATTCATGGAATTATTTGGCCTATTCCCCTGATTTTGGCATTATTTAGGCACTTTTCTGGCTTGGCCTGCACTAATCTCATTACTAAATTTTTATATCTTATTGATAGTCCAAAGCATATTAGTTAGATCTTTAATTGTTTATTAATTTTGTAAACCCTGATTCCTCTATTGTATGTTGAGCTTAACTTTAGAATTACCTAAATTAGCATGTGGACTTGCAAGTAAGAATCTTGTTTATTTTTATTCATTACTTTAACAATTTTATTCTTATCTCTTGTACACACACTCACTATCCTACATGCATGCTGCATCAGTCAGTTGTTGCCTTCTTCATTGCAACAATCAAAGTGAAAGATGTCTTAGAACCAATGCTACTTGCTTAATAAAAGCACATCAAATTGGGCAAGAAACACCACTTTATTGTGAATATATCGTATCAAATGAGGAAACTAACCTTAAGCATATACTTCAAGAAGCTATCCGCAGATCAATATGCAACATCCATAATTGGCAAACTTACAATTAACACAAATGACAAAACTAATTACTGTTAGGCATTTGTCATAGGAGTTATGGTAATCCCTTCTTCTCTAGCCATAACTTTTATGGCCAAAAGAACGATAAATGGACATACCACACAGCATGAGTATATATATATATATATCGAAGTCCATATTTGTTCTTGAGAAAATGAAAAGCTAGAGTTGTCTAGACAGGAGATCTTAGCAAGCATCATGGTTGAGCATATAGCTCAATTGGTTGACATCTTGAACCACAAATATGAGGTCATCGGTTCAACTGCGGCTTAAACACCCAAAAAAGGAAGGGAAAAAAAAGGCAGAGGAAAATGATTTAGCAAGAAAACAATATAATGTCATCCCGCAGATAGAAAGACAACATTCAATGCTATTACACAACTTCCCAACTACATTGCTGAATCCAATGATGGGAAAAAGTAGCGAGTCACCTGCAACAAATGCAGGAAAAAGACATACCTTGATTAGGAAATTTGTTCACAATGCTCACAACTTCATTTCTAGATATCCCATCTTTCTCGTACATTCTATAAACAATATTTACGATATCTTCATGGTTTGGCTGCCTGATTCACAAACAATATTTTAGAGACACGAGACAAAGATTCATTGCCCACAGAAAACAATGTAGAATGTTAAGCTTGACAAGGTTGCATGATGTAACTATATCATCATAGAAGGATTAAATTGAGTATTTCATGAACAAGCCCATATAAACATCTGTCCTAGAGTGAAATCTGTGCCATCCTAACAATGAATTTTAATGACCATTTAAGTATTATTATTAGTAGTATACCTTCACCATTTTGGCACCAATATTTTAGTATCTAACCATCATGATGCCTTTTAGTATTTGAATAAAATGGAAGTTGGCTCAGAATACATGGGAGATGGTGTCCAAGACTTAAGAGATCTGAATGATGGGCTATCAAGTATCAACACATCTCAATGACCTCACTAATTATTTGAAATTGGTTATAACAAGCTAAATATTTTCTCCAAATAAATACAATTAAGTCCCAATTTTTAAATTTGCAATTGAACAATTATTATTATTATGAGAGGGGAGGGGGAGCATTTCAAATATAAATCAGCTAACTTAAATATCATGCAGCAAGCACAATTAGTGAGGTCATTGAATCACATAAATTGAAAGTAGAAAGAAAGCCAAAGTTCAAAATCTGGAAAATCTGGGCAGCAGTGTGAAATTATTAGAATACCCCTGGCTGTGTATCAGAAAAATTCTATACTCTAACAGGGTGATTCTTGGGTCCATATTACACAACTGTTCCAAATTTCAACAAATTTAGATAAGTTTAGGTGTGTAAAACTATATACGTAAGTTTGTTGTTTTGGGGTTTATAGAAGGAAACCATTAAACACAAGAAATGACAAAGGAGGGAAAGTGAGAGAAGAGAAGAGAAAAGAGAGAAGAGAGAACAAAATGCTCACCTCGTGTGGGGTTGAGAGAGAGAAACTTGGGATACCACACCCACTTCAATACACATGTATCTTTTCAAAAATTCATCTTCAATTAATTTTCATTGATCTAATGTTGCCTTTAAATAGGCATTACATGGAGAATAAAATAAAATCCTAGATTCTAAATCTTCTAAAAAATAATCTTGCTAAATAATAAAAGACTTCTTAAAATAATAAGATTCCCAAAAAGAAAAAAAATAATCTTGGTTGCCACAATATTAAGCTTGTTGGACAAGTTATTTGACCCCATAAATTTTAAACAATCTCCCAATATTTTCTCTACAATTTTGGAGAAAATATCTCTAAATATTCTCCAAAATCTTAAGAATATTGGAGATATCTTGCAACTCATATTATGAATCTTATGTACTGAGGTGGCAACCCATAAAAAGACAAAAATACCCTTGAAAATAAAATCTTATTATATCCCTTGACAAACATGCCTTATTACATTTAACTCCCTAGACTCTAATTAATTACAAATAAAGTCTCAATAACAAAAAAATAAACTACTCTACTATACTTGACAAAGAGGACATGGTCCTCTAGCTTCTTCTTGACATGGTATGGTCCTACATCACCACCTCTATCAATCTCTATAAATGTAGCAATGGAATTTTTTGTTGAATCATAAGGTCTTTTCTCACTACCTCAACCCTCATCCTTTTTAGCCTTCTTTGTCATTTTTAGTGTAAACACCCCATATATACTAAGGAATCTTTAACACTGCATAATGAATAAAGACATGAGAATATAGGTAATTTTGTAGAGCCTAAATTTGATGTTGTATCACCTAGAAATGTGCAAGAAAGTTAGGAAGAAGACTGGGCTCAAAAGACTTAAGAACACCAAATAAGCCAATTTTGACTGCCAAAAAATATTCTTGAATGATTGAACTTCGAACAGTTGAAAATAATTTTGACTGCTCAATGTCTTAGGGTTAGAAACATGTTCTACCCAAACTATTGAAAATATTTTCGAATGTTCGAGACGTTTTGATTGTTCAAAAAAAATTTCAAATGTTTGAAAATCGTGTTCCTAGGAAAAAATAAAAAAATCTGAAATATGGAAATTGCCTCTCTAAACACGTGGGACCCATTAGATCTCGATATAAAACCCCAAAATTATCCAATTAATCCCTAAAACTTGAGAAAGAAGCAAAGGAAAGAAGGAGCGGTAGATTAGAGAATAAAGGAGGAGAAAACCCTCTAAATAGAAGAGGTAAGCCTTAGATCTAAATATTTTAGCAAAGTTTTGGGAAATTCTATTAAGAGCTTATATTGATCTATAGTTTCTTAGTGTTTTATCATACTTGGTTGCAGAGAAGAGAAGTGAGAAAGAAAATTCTTCAAGGATTATTCCCTAAAAAGCAATAGAAGAGTGATTTGAATTGCTAAGTAATTATGTTTAATATGTTACTTGTTTTTGTTCCTAAGATCTTAGATTCATTGGATCTTTGCTCTCTTACATAGTGTGCTATGATTTCTTCTTAAATTCCTTAGATCTAATTGATCTGGAATGATTTTGTATGAGTTCATATGTTTCTATATATGATTTTAAGAATTTCATGTGTTTTAAGGTGTATTTCAGGGAATTTAAGTAATATTACAGGTTTTACATGCATCATCACCAAAATTCTTAGATCTAATCAATTATCAAATGAGTTGGCATGATTTGTATCTAACTCTCTACTTGAATTTCTCAGATCCACTCATATCTTATGGCTGACTTAAATAATGATGTAATTCCTATGATTTCTGTTTTCGATGGTAAGACTTTAGAAATCTTTCTGATTATCTATGAATTGTATTTCCTTCTAAGTTTTAATATGAAATCGAGAGAACCAATCCATGTGATTATTCATATTAACATGCCTCATGGATAGAGATATCCTAATTCTGAATTATACAATTGTGTAAAGATTGATAGTTCCTTATATCCACTAAATGATTCTATGGTCTGATTTATTGTCTCTGATCAAGAATTGTGTGCCTTAATCTGTTAGTAATTGCATCTAACCTCTACGAATACTCTACACCTATTACACACTTAATTGGGTCAAGTAATTCTATAAACTATGATTTTATTGACTTTGTTTTATTCTCAATCTATTATTTCATTTCGAATTATGAAGTATTCATGTGTTCCAAGGATCGATTCCATTTTGAAAAGGTATTTGAAAAGCATAAGAAGTGGCATTTATAAAATGTATAAAATCTTTGAAATTCAAATCGGCTTTCTTATACCGAAAAATGATTAGCTTTCGAAAGTCATTATAAAACATGAGAAGTGAATTTTGCAAAGATATCTATCTTAGATCTTCGAATCAGTTTCACATTTTGAACATCAAAATGGTTTGTAAGCCATTCATGAAGCATTGGAAAAGGTTTTGGGCAAAAGTGAGAGTTTTAGTTTTCCGAATCGGTTTTAATTTCGAACCCTCCTCTCAGGGTAATATGTGAGTCAGTGATAGTGGTACCTTCACAGGACAACATGTGAGATAGTGATAGTGGTCCCCTCTTAAGGATAGTATGTGAGACAGTGATAGTGATCCCCTCACAAGATAGTATGTGAGACAGTGATAGTGGTTCCCTTACAGGACAATCTGTGAGATAGTGATAGTGGTCCCATCACAGGACAATATGTGAGATGATGATAGTGGTCCCCTCACAGGACAATATATGAGACAGTGATAGTGGTCCCCTCATGAGACAGTATGTGAGACAGTGATATTGGGCCCCTCCATCAGGACATATATGATGGAAGTCCTCTCATAGGACATATGTGGGAAACTGTAAGATATATGAATAAGCTATTTTAAAAGAACTATTTGAAAAACATAAGAATTTAGCATGTGATTATAAAAGAATTTCAAAAGTAAGCATAGTGATTTGTATTATCGATGATCTAAAGCATGATTTCTTTAAAGCGAAGTAGACCATTAGAAAATACAAGTAATCAAATAGTTTAGGGAAATGCAATACATTGCTCCGTCTTGCATGCTTTCAGATATTCGAGCTCATGCCTTATGCTTGAATTTCCTTATTTTCTTATATATTTTGTATAATTTCTTATGAGCCATGGACTCACCCATCGATGATGTTCTTCAGATTTAGAGTGAGAGATAGTTGTTGTGGAGGCATTTTAAGCTTAACTATAGCATTATGCAAGTTTTGATAGATTTGAGACCTATTGTAAATTTATTAGGGGCTTCTAGGCCTTATTGAGACAATTCATGTGGAGATTTTATTTTGGACTTTTTATGAGTTGTAATTACTATTGGTGATATAAATGTATGATGGGATTCATGGACCATAGTATTTGATGTAATATGAGATGTATTTGATGTAACCAAAAGGATGCTTTGGTTTGTGATGTCCTCCCCAACTCTACATCAGGCCTTTCCCGAAACTTATCTTTCGCTAAAAACCTCTTTGAATGGGAAGTAGATATGCTAGCAAATCTAATCTCTAGTCTTAAAGATATATTTCTATCCAATTGTGTTCCTAACAAAAGGATTTGGATCCTTGAGTCTTCGGGTAACTTTTCTTTCAAGTCTTTTTTTAAGGCTCTTTTCCTTCCCCCTCTTGAATTTTTTCTTTTCCATTTAAAAGGATTTAGAATTCCTATGAGCCTCTAGGTTTTAAGCTTTCTTGTGGACAACAGTGCTCAATCGTATAAATACTATGAATTTGTTCCAAAGAAGAAGACTCTCTATGGCTTTACTCCCTCATTGGTGTGTGCAAAAGTAATTGTGAATCAACGAAGCCCAACTTCCTTCATTGTGGTTTCTTAAATGAGATTTGGAATTACTTCTTTTCAAATCTATTTTGTTCATGGGTGATGCCAGATAGGAGTTGATGGGTTTTATAAGCCAATGGAGTTGTAAAGGGTTAGGCACTTGTGGGAGGCTGTTTTGGTCATGCTTATTGCATGGTGCCATATGGGGTATTTGGAAGGAAAGAAATCTTAGGATATTTGAGGGTAAGAGTTGAAGTCCTAGTGAAGTGATTGAATCTGTTAAGAGTTTATGTTTTGTATGATATTAATGTAGCACAATGGGGCAATTTTGTCCCTGCAATATATTTTATAATATAAAGGGGGAGGAGGCATCATTTGCAACCTTAACGACTCCTCTTCTCCCTAATTTTCTCCCATCTTCTTCTTCTTTTATTTTTCTAAGTTCTTTATTTATTTACATGGTATCAAAGCCAGGTTAGGTCACAAGTTTGAGTCCCATGGAAGTAAAAGTATTCTCCTAGATGTAATATGCATGTGTGAGCACAAATTGTGGACTTGCACTTGGTTTTCCAAGTGTTCCCAAGGGAAAATAGTGTTCCTCTTGAGAGGGAGGTGTTGAAGTATATTAATTTATGTATCTTCTAACACCTTAAGGGTTTAGGATAGTTGGTCAATTCACTGTCTACAAAAACTATTATTAGAGAGGTGGAAAGTTGGCTAAGGAATTCAAAGGATTGACTTAATATTCTGGAGAGACTGGATCACTACTATTTACCTCAAACCTACATTAGTGAAAAGGGCTGCTATGCATTGGAAGCATCCTCAAAAGGGTGTTCTAAATGTCAACTTTGATGGATCCTTAAAATGAAATCCAGGCCTGGCGGGTTTTGGGTGTGTGGTAAGGGATATTAATAGTACTGTTGCTCGAGTCATTAGTGGTCGAACTTGTGACTCCACAAAGGCGGAGATTGTGGGGCTCCTTATGGGTCTTGGTAAGTTGAGAAAAATGGAGGAGGCTCGGAATTGTATTGTGGAAGGGAACTTGACAATGGTTATTGCATGGGGAATGGGTAAGGGAGAAGGTTCATGGCAATTGGCTCATGTCATCTATGAAATTAGGGATTTGGCGTTTTTTGGGGCATTTCTTTTGCACATGTCTAAGGGATCAAAACGCCTTAGCCAATAGAAAGGTTAATTGGGGTGTGGGGTTGTCTTCCACTTTTGTTGATAGTGTCATTCCCGATAGTTTTTTGTAGGTGAAGTGATATTATTGTTGTATTAGTATCGTACTATCGTGTAATTCTCTTTTTTATCAATAAAATTGTTGTCAATTATCCAAAAATAAAATTGTCTATGTGGATGGCATCATATTAATTGGGAATAATAACATAGAAGTCAAAAGACTCAATGAGCGATTGGTGCAAGAGTTTGAGATCAAGGATTTGGGTTAGTTAAAATGTTTTATGGGAATTAAAGTAGCTAGGTTCAAGAAAGGAATCTTTATTTCCTAATGAAAGAATGTTCTCAATCTTTTCCAAGAGCCAGACTAGACAAGCTATAGATCTTTGGATGACCCCAACTGGTCCAAGTCATAGGTTCAAGGAAGATAAGAGTGAGCTTCAAATATCAGGGATTGGTAGGGTGCCTCATATATCTGTCCTTGACCAAGCTAGATATCGCATATGTTGTCAGTCAGCTTATGCATGCACCCACAAGAACTCATTTAAGGTCAGCCTATAGGATTCTAAAGTACTTGAATGGGTGCCCAAGGAAAAGTCTTTTATATGCTAGGAGAGGATATCTTGGATTGAAAGCCTATATTGATTTTGATTATTGTACTTTTATGAATGGAAATTTTGTCACATGGAGAAGCAAGAAGTAATCATTTGTGGCAAGATTAATTGTAGAGGTTGAATTTCGATCCATAGCTCATGGTATTTGTGAGTTCTTATGGTTGAAAATACAGCTGACTAAACTAAGATTCCTTATGCAAGGATCGTAGAATTTATATTGTGATAATAAGGCAGTAATCAGCATCAAACATAATCTATCCAGCATGATGAAAACAAACATGTTCAAGTTGAAAGGCATTTCATCACAGATCATCTAAAGCATATATATATATATATATATATATATATATATATATATATACACACACACACACACACACGCCTTTTGTCAAGACTAATGATTGACTTGTTGATATACTGACCAAAGGGTTAAGTAGTATCCGGTTTACTTGTATTGTTAGTAAGCTTGGTATGTGGGATTTCTATTCCCCAGCTTGAGGGGGAGTGTAAGAGAATACATAAATGGGAGTACTATGTGATTATTTGTATGTTGAGGGTATTTTAATCTTTGTTCGTGTATTTGACATGGCATACATATACCATACAACATATCGGTTTACAAGAATTTAAAAACCTAACAATAAGTGAGAGAAATATACTCACATTTTCTCTATACAATTTCTTCATCTCTCTTTTTTCTTTTCTTTTTTCTTGTTCTTCCATCACATAAACCCTAACCCTATGATGAGGGAGCAACCATGAGCAAGAAGAACAAGTTAGGTGATCATGTTGGGTCATATTTTGTAAGGGTAGCATAGAGAATTTAATTTATTTGGTCTTCTTGTAATAAGGCTTGAAAGCCAAGGTCAATTTAGGGTTTTATTTATTATAATCCTATAACTTACTTTTAGCCCAAGTTTTTTAAGGTTAAAACTTGTCGTTTGGCTTAATTTTGGTGTCTTCAAAAAGGTTATTCAGTTACCTTTCAAAAGAGACCAAGATTTCGAAAATCCAATGTGATTGGAAAAACTTATAACTAAAATACTAAAGGGATTTCAAAAGTGACGAAAACAGAATTATAAGAATTTTATTTTTAAGAAATTTTAAGTTTAGCATTGCTTGGTCTACAAGTTTAGGGTTTTAGTAATTCCTTGATTAAAAGGGGTTTTCCTAGTCCTTTTAGGAGTTTCTATTTCCAAGAATATTGTAAGTTATTTAAAGGGACTTAGTCCCCACAATTTAATAGAGTAAAATGAATTGAAATTGCTCCCTTGTAGTATGCGATTAGTTGAGGGTGGGACTCCCAATCTTTTCCTAAGTTTGAGGCTAGGCCCCCCTAAAATCCCATATTCCTTTTCTTTTTCATTTTTATTTCTTCCACTTATACTTCTTATCCACAAGGCAAGCATCCAACACATTCTGCTGCATAATTCAAACCCACGGCTACACGATAAGTTTCTCTTGAAGTTCTAAAGTTCTATTATATCTTGCTAATTTCCGTACACTTATTGCTTGAATTTTCTAAATTCTATTCTATTGGATTTTCTGGAAAAAAACCAGAGTATTGTCCATTTTTGTACTTTTATTGTTCCGATTGCTATGAAATTTTAGGGTTCCTTATGCTTTCGTAACCCTATTATACTACAAAGTTTTACCTTAATCTTAGAAGCCTAACCCTATTTTCTGATGCCCTAAATTCTGTCTAGCAACTAAATCTTTTACATTTTGTCTTCCTTTAATCTATTTAATACATATTTTGAGGGTTATTTCCAGCCTATTTGGACCTTTAGATTCCTCTTGGGCCCATAAACCACAAGATTTTTATGCTCTAGGCTGTCCTGCATCACCCTAATTTTTACAATCCATTTCATCTCTACATCAACCATTTAAGGAAACTTAAAAACAAATAAATAAATAGGTAGTCATGTCAACTTCCTGCACTGTAAATTGTAATAGCTACTAGAATGATATTTGGAGTGCCTAGACATTCTTTAAAGTTTTTAAGTCCTAATATCATTCATTTGTAGTGCATGAGTTAGATGTCCCATTCATCTCACTTAAGAATGAAATTGAGTGCATTCATGATATTGGGGACAACCATAGTTCGAATACCAGACAAGCACAATCAACCCAACCGATAAAACTGGGACCTAGCACCTTGGTAGGTCAAACCCCCTATAAAACTGCCAAATAAGCAAAAACAAGATCAATTCAGGTAACTAGGACTGCTTTTATAGTCCTGGATGAAATGGGTGGGTTTTCACAGACCGGACAAGTAATTATAAATAATGAACAAAATCATACATACATACATACATATATATATCTATATACATACATACATACATACATACATACATACATACATATATATATATATACATACATACATATATATTAAAACAGTAGCCTCACACCTCTCTCTCTCATCCACGTGGACACTCTATTAAACTTTTCTCAATTTTTCCATAATACCCATTTGAAAATGGAAACATTCCCAAACCCGTCTCTATCTCTCTCCCTCCTCTCTACTAAACCATGCCCAAGCTAACAAATCCCTAAAATCTCTCATTCTCTCTCCTAAAATCTTGCTAAATTTATCTTTTTTCAATCTTTGATGCTAATGTAACTTTTTACTAAAAAATGCTAATACAACCAAGTTATTCTTTTTTATTTCATTTATTTTTCTTAAATTCTTAATTCTCTTTCCTAAAATTACTCCTAACTATATATATATATATATATCATGTGGGCCCATAATCTCTCACCCCAAAACGTCTCTTCTATACTTTCTCACTCCAAAATGTCTCTCCTATATAATCTCTCCCTAGAATCCCATATCCCTAAAACAGGAGCCTCAAGGAACCTTCTCTCTCATCCACGTGGACACTCTACTAATTTTTTGTTCTATAATTCCCAAAACGCCCCTTCTCATTCCCCTAAAATCTCTCTTAAACAAAATTCCCTAAAATTAATATTTCCCTACTCAAATAAGAAAACCTTCCCATTCGTTCATCACCCTCCCCTAAAATCTCTCTTAGACAAAAAAAACCCTAAAATCACTCACCCTACCTTAATATCCCCTATTTTTTCTCTCACCCCTCCTCCTTCCCCTAAAATCTCTCTTAAATAAAATTCCCTAAAATTACTATATATATATATATATATATATATATATATATATAGAATGATTGTCTGTTTTGAGACAGACCTCTAAAGGCGTGTCATTGATTGACACATGATGTGTTTTTGAATTTGATGTCTTTTATTGACCACCTACTTTTTCAACTGAACACTT
>JAOXJP010293862.1:0-18656 GCA_025762735.1 Platanus orientalis | reverse complement strand
CTATAAAATACCTTGTATAAAAACCATCTTATTTGAATCTTTTTTATTCGTTGGCCTTACTAATAACAAATGGTTTATAGATTGATCTATATGTCATGATTCTTTGTTACTTACATTGCTTAGGTTTTAGGTTTTTTACTTTTTTATAAAGTTTGTTCACTTTATTGTACTGTAGTTAAAATTATTAATCATAAGTTATTGTTATTAACTTCCTTCTAGTAATCAATTATGGTACAAGTACTTATTGGTTGTAGATTTCTTATTTACTACATACTTGTAATCACTTATTCACCTATTATTTTCATTTCATTGAATAATCATTTCACAACATTTTTTTTCTAATAATTTGAAGTTACTTTCCAAATTACACTTTACTTGCTTCCTAATCGCCTCCTATCCATTCTCCAAATGTTTCTTAATCGGCTTTCGCGTCTTGTTTCCCAAGGATTTATTGAGCCTCGCTTCCCGCTTCTTGCTTTCGCATTGCTTCTCGCTTTCACTTCTCGCTCTGGTAACTATGGTTGCAAGTATCATCCAACCAACTTATAAGTTTCCACTGATATCAAGAAATTGTAAGGCACAGACCATAAAAGTCTCTATGAGAATGTGCAGGCCGCACTATTCAAATACGATTAAAAAGATAGGCATAATTTTATTTATACAGAGGAATTTCTAAGAACCAGATATGAGCTATTTTGTCAAAGATTTCTTTCAGAAGATATGCCAGATAAAGTTGTTGGGGAAGATGAACTCATTATGGAACCTCCTATTTAGGGTTGTCAATGAGCCGAGCCTGAGCTTCCAACTAGGCGCATTTAGCTAAGTGAGCCTGAGTCAAGAGCTAAATTGATGTGGACAATTTTTTTAGGCTAGTCTATGTGCTACACCAGAAGAGGGCCAAATTCAAGGCTATGTAATTTATTTTTTAAAAGTTTTGTTTGCATTAGAGAAGTAGGAAATAAGGCCAAATATTGCCAAGACCTTAGGGATTTTTAGGTGAGTTTTATTAGTTTTTTATTATATTAGAATTTTAGAGAAAGGGACCCATAAGACTATTGATTGTGTGAGAGGTGTAGAGTCCTTGTTGGATTTTAAAATTTTGACTCTATGGGGCCCACATCAACGCTGTACGACAGCCATGGAAAATCCCCAACTTTATGTATTTTTTATAATATTTGGTGGGGTCCACCTTGCCAAATTGTGGGCTAAGTATTGTCACATATTTTGGGAGATCTTTGACTCATGTGAGGTCTACTTACTTGGCCTAGCAAGTCTAATAAGAGTGGCAACCAAAGTCCTAGTTTTAGAAGCCTAGATTTTAGATTTTAGGAATTTCCCTTTTTTTTATATTGAGTTGTAATCCCTATTTAAAGGGTTCACTGCATGAATAAAAAGGCAAGAGAATATTGATTTGAAATTGTGAAGCATGTTGGTGTTTTGGGTTGCAACCGTACCTATCCCCTTGGGGTTGAAGACGTGGACTCCCCCTAAACCTCTCTTTTTTTTTCTCTCCCCTATCACCCCACGCTCCTACCTTCTTCCCTCCTCTTCTCTCATCCTCCATTACGTCTTCTTCTCTTCCCTATATAATCTCCATCTTCATCTCCTTCTTCCTCCTTCCTAGATTTCTTCCTTGATATTTTTTTCTCTGGTTTTTTTTCCATCATCTCCTTTCTATAGAATTTTCTGCAGAATTCTAACCTAACCTACTTTCATTCTTCTCATCACCATTCCATAACCTCCACACCTTTGCTCAAACCTTTTTACAAGGGTGTTAGTAACCCTTGGGCGATCCATCAGGTGGTGTTCTTCCTCTCATAAAACCCACCCCTATAAAATATGGGCAGATTTGAAGAGCACCAGACGGCACACCTTGTTATAGCAGGGTTTGTGGAATTTTTTTATATACTTTGGGGCAGGCTTTTGGACTAGTTCCTACACTTTTCAAGAGGTAATTGAAGCTTGTTTATGATGTAAACACAGCTCTTTGAAAGCTTGGCTGTATACAATTTTGTGGGTGATTCTTGGAGTTTCTGTCGAATTCCGGCCTAGCCAATTTGAAGATTTTCTAGGAAAAATAGCTAGAGGACTCAAAATTTTATGAAATTTTTATGAGAAAACCCTGAATACCTGAGTGGAATAAACCTAGAATTTCAGAATTTTCTGATGCATGCCAGGGGTATTTTGGTAATTTTTCCAACTTCCTGGAAAATAACAGATTTGCCCTTAGACTGAAATTTTCAGATCTTATTTCTTGGGTTGTTCTTTAATTATTGGAAGTGTTCCGAATTGTATCATACATCATAAATGAGCCTGAGCCGAGCAGCACTAGGCTCAGCTCACAAAAAACTCGGCTCGCTTAGATAGCTATTATATTATTTTATTAGTTTATAAAAAAAATTGAGTTGACCAATTTAACATCTACTTTATTATGTAAACATAATAATTTAATAGATAAATAATATAATATACATTTATAAATATTAATGTCTATTGTGTACTGTAACATGAATCAATCAGACTGACGCATGAAGTGCTGCTTTTGGTACTCTACCCAAAACGAAAAAAAAACAAGGACTAAGACATTATGTGCTTTTGAAATTTGAATTGGTATCTTTTTTTCAGGTACCTACATAAGACCATTTTAGGTACCTGCTTGCACGCATGAAATGCTTTTGAATCATTGTCATTTCATGTACTTGCTTCTTATTTGAATAGTTTTTTGACGTTTTAACCCTTTGAAATACACGTGTCAATTTCTCACTTGACCCATGTGCTGCTGCGTCTGAGTGAAGCTCAATCCTCAGGCTCTTGACGAACCCAACCTTGGTCATTGCATGATGAGCATGAAAACTCGGCTCAGCTCGGCTCGTTGACACCCCTATTGAACAACCATCCAATGGGGAAGGTGACAAAAAGACTAATAAGACTTCAGACGAAGAGAATTTCGATGTAACTGATCGGGTTAGCGATGGGTTGGATGATGAAAGACTTGATGACAAGACAACCATGCATGATGCATGGCTTGCCGATGAGATAGACTCCTATGTTGACCCATTTATATTTGTTGCCCTTGCCATAGGAGACAAAGAGGACAAGTTGTACAACAATTTCTTCTACAAAACCAATGGGCCTGAATACAAAGTATGTAATCTGAACATCAACAGGACCAAATCCAATAACATTGTGGTAACCTATCCTTGTTTGTTTTGTATTACTTCCAGAAGAATGCTCTAATTGCAGATATTTGGTCCTATGATATGAATGGTCCAAGTTGGAATCTTTATTTTATCTGAGATCTATATGAGTGGGAAGTGACCATGGTGGGTCATCTTACAAATTATCTTCGAATGGTGTATATCTCTAGTGGGGACAGGGATAGCCGAATTTGGACCCCCTCATCCGATGGCCTTTTCTCTTCGAAATCTTTCCTTTCCATTTTATTTGCTGATCAATGTTACTCCTATCCTTTCCGTCAAGTTTGGCATACAGCTGCTCCCCCTCGGGTTAGGGCATTCAATTGGGTGGTGTCTCTTAATAGACAAAATACTATGAATATCTTACAGAGGAGACGTCCTTATATGGCCACTTGTCCTTCAGTTTGTTGTTTATGCGGGAGGCACAACGAGACCAGAAATCATATGTTCATTCATTGCAACTTTGCATCAAGAGTGTGGAACTATTTTCTCTCTCCTCTTTCTATGGTCTTCGTTATGTCGGACTCAATTTATGATATTTTTTGGCAATAGGTTGTTGGAATGAAAGGAGATCGTGGTCAAATTTTCTTTCATGCTTTACTTCAAGGTATTACGTGGGGTCTTGGAAGGAAAGAAATAAAAGGATCTTTGAGGACAAGAAAGGGACGTGTGGGAGGTGATTGATTCCATACTTTGTGAGGTGGGGTCGTGGTTGTTGGTGAACAAGGAATTCACGGATTGTTCTATGAATCTTTTTATGAGGGATTGGGTTTCTTGCATTTCAATGTCCCCTTGTTTGATCCATGCAAGGGGTGGTGATTGGGTTTCTCCTATGGTTGGAAAAGTTAAGGTTAATTTTGATGGTGCTTCTTTTGGCAATCCAGGTTCAGTTGGGTATGGTTGCATTATGAGAGATTTTATTGGGAGCATCATATGCATCAAATGAGGACCCTAGGATAATGGTGATGTTATTGTTACGGAGGTGGTTGGGCTCCTTGAAAGTCTTCATATGATTAAGATGAAAAGCCTCCACAAGGGTGTGGTAGAAAAGAATTCAAAAACAATGATTTTATGGGGGAATGAAAAGAGTGGTAGGTCGTGGAGGGTCAATCATTTTATTTGTGAGATCAAAGATATTATGAGAGAATTTAAGGTTGATGTTAGGCACATCCCAAGAGGCCAAAATGATCTAGCGGATAGGCTTGCTAAATAGAGTATCTCTCAGCATTCTACTTTTATGGGAGATCACATATGTCGGATTTATAGGTTTTGTTGCTTGTTTGTTGTTATGTGTTGTGGTTAACTAAGTGCTAGCTATGATGACTTGTATTTTCTTT
The DNA here is from genome assembly GCA_025762735.1 of Platanus orientalis. Lineage (NCBI taxonomy): Eukaryota > Viridiplantae > Streptophyta > Magnoliopsida > Proteales > Platanaceae > Platanus > Platanus orientalis. Next base: position 14,122 of record JAOXJP010293862.1, on the reverse strand, counting down.
TTTTTCTTTCTATTCTTTTTTTAATAAATGATCATGATTCATCAAAAAAAAATTTGTGGTGGCGTTTAGAATAATATTGCCATCAACACCAAGTTCGAGATCGAGCAAGAGGAATTCTTCTTCAACAAGTTCATGTTCAAACTCTTCCCACCATAGGGGAATGATGTGGGAGCAACCATGAGCAACAAGAAAAAGTTAGATGATCATGAGCGATCATGTGGGGGTCTACTCTAAGTTTAGTTTTAGGTTTATTTGATTTTATTTCTTTTGAGTTGTAATCCATTAAATAGATTTTAGCCCAAATTTTCCAAGGTCATAACTTGCCCTTTTGGCGAGATTTTGGTGTCTTTAAAAGGGTTATTCAATTACATTTCTAATGAGACCAAGATTTTGCAAATCCGACAAGATATGGGAAAGTTATGACCAAGATACTGAAGGGGTATCAGTATGTGACAGGAATAGAATTTTTAAAAAGTTGTATTTGATATGTTTTTAGAAATTTTTTTAGTATAGTTTGGTCTACAAGTATAAGTTTTAAGTAATTTTCTGTTTTTAGCAAGTTTTATCTCTTTGCTAATTAATAGTTGCTATTAAGGAATAGTCTTAGGATTTAAAAAGTCTTGGGAGTCAAGTTTTAGGAATTAGAAAGTTAGTTCATAGGTTAGTTTATTTTTCTTTAAAGTTAGTTTCTATTTCTTTTAAAGAGTAGTTTCTAAACTACTAAGCATTGTAATCTATTTAAAGGAGCCAAAATTCCAGCTTTTAGTAGTGAATGAAATAGAAGATTAGTTTTCTTTTTGAAGAAACTTGTCTTCTCCTTACTCCTACATAGGGATATGGGAGAATAAATAGCTCGAGGCTATTACGTTGCTTTCTTCTAATTGTTTTTGCTTTCTTCTTTATCTTAAATCAAGTGTTGGTTATAGGATTATTATCCGTTGTTGATTGATCAAGTTTCAGCCTTCAACAAGCCTAGCAAATAAATTTGATTGAAGCTACTTTTAGCCGAGTGTGGGCCCATTAGCCGCAGAAATCCCAGCCTGTCCTACATCAAGGTACCAAGGGGCTTTGTCCCTCTCCATTAATAGGCTCTTTTATCTCTTCCTCCTTGAACCACCTTTATAACAAAAATTGCATGTCAACGATCTTTCCACTTGTGGCCATCCATTGGCAGCAGACCCATACAAAATCTCAAAAATACGAACCAAATTCTTCTTGATCTCCCTAGAATCCTCGAAAATGCCACATACCATTAACTTAACTACTTGATCTTCTCTTCTCACATTAGCTTAACCTATAATATAATTTGGTGTTACCATCTCCTTCTTTAATCCACTTACATCTAAAAAATTTACACCAACTAATCTCTTCAATTTTTTATAATTTGTTCATAATTAGCTCTCAGTTGTAATCTCTCTAATTCTTCTTTTGCCTCCAAAATTCTAAACCCCTCTCTTTTGCCAAGGATATCAAGCTCTCGCAAGATTCTCTCTTTTGTTTCATCCAAGAAACCAAAAACTTCTATGTTCCACACTTTCAATTTCATTTTGATCCATGGAAGCTTTTTCATTATTTTGAACCCACCCCACGCTTGACTTTAATCCGACTTGATTTCTTCTTCAAAGATAGATGAGATAAATACATATTCTCAAACCTAAAATGAAACAGGCTTGGCCGCACCATATTTGATTGTAACAAGATAGGGAAGTAATATAATGTGTCCCTACAAGGTTTATCTAAGAGAGATTTCCAAAGTCTTGCTTTGAATAAGTGGTTAGAAGTAACCTATCAAGTCTGCATCAGGTTTGCTTGCATTTTGCAAGTTCAACCAAGTCATGTCTCATGTAAGCATTAAGAAGTGAAAACCCCCTAAGGCTACAACCATTGGCAAAGTTGTTAAAAGCCCAATTATTCCTTTCAAGCCAAAGAGACTAACATATTGCAGCCGGGGCCACTCTCAAAAATGTTCTTCCTGTTCTCGTGAAAACCGATTTCCATCTTCATAACGCTCTCTTGTCACTCTATTGTTAGACTTATTTGGATGATGACTCTCTTCCTCGAATCTTTTTTTATGAATGAAAAAAAAAATTATTGCTAAAAGAAAGGCAAGAGAGAAGAAACAAGCAAGAGGGGGATGAGAGATCCCCTAAAAAGAAAAAGAAAAGAAAAGAGGGTCAAACCACTACACACCAAAGAACCCCCACACCCCTCAATACGGGGTGGCCCCAACAATATTAGCCCAATCCCTAACTAGAGCCCCATTCGGGAACCCGGTGTAACGTTTACATCAACTGGCCCAAAAAAGGATCAACTCTTTAGTCCCCCTGTAGACCTGAAGAGCCGGTTCTACATAATCCTTTGATATAGAATACCCTTCTAAAAAGGACCCCACAAAACTTAAGGATAAACTACAAATGTTGTATAGAAATCAAGATAATCAAAAAAGATAAAATCAAGAACCAAGAAAATAGTGAGAAAGCAAATTGTAAAAGAAGATAAGAAAGGAAGATTAAAAGAGATAATAAAAAATTTCTGCAGAAATATTTAAAGAAGATTCAAAAATAAAGTAAACATAAGAGAGAAAAGAGAAGAAGAAGAACGAATAAGAAAAATATGAAGAACTCACGTAATCGTGAGAGGTATAGAGATGTAGCTAAAACTATAATATTAAAAAAATTGACAAAAAATGACCAAAATACCCCTCCTTTGTACAGTCAACCCAAAAAAACCTTAAAAAATTCTGAAAAATATAAAAACTCTTAAACTTCTTCTAAACTAATTCTACCTCCCTACCAACTTTCTAACTTGGCTCTAATAGCCTTATCACATTAAATCTACTACTAAAACCCTCCTTCAACATAAAGAAAACATTAAAATAAAGTCTAAAAACTGTGGACAGCAACTCTATCACTTAGTTATTTTCAAAAACATTGGTCTTAGCTTCCATAAAGGCTTGTACTTCTCCATCCATTGAAGAGTTGTCTCATCACCCTTAAAGACCTTGTTGTTTTTCTCCCTCCAAACCGCCCAACAAACCGCAGCAAGCACCAGCTTCAATATCCTCTTTCCAAACTTGCTAAAAGCCCCCAATCTTCATCCATGCAAGAGTCCTACCAGACCCGAGGGAGCTATGAAGGATACGCCAAAATCTCTAGCCACTCCACACCATATTTCCCATGAAAAGGGGCAGTAGATAAGAATGTGGGAGGACGATTCCGCATCCTAATAAAAGAGGAGGCATATACTAGGCAAGTAGAAACCTTTCCTCCATAGCATGTCCACAGTCGAGATCTTTTCCAAGGCCCCGCTGTCCACATAAAGAATTAAACCTTTGGAAGAACCCCAGAGAACCAAACATCTCTCTGAGGGCCTGGCACCTCCATGGAATTGGACATAAGCACATAACATGACCTCCATGAGAACTCGCCCCCCACACCAACCTTCCAAATCCGGTGATCCTCTTGCCCCAAGTTAACATGCAGCCCATACAAATGAGCCAAAAACTGGGTTACCCTTGGCAGCTCCTAGTCGAAGACCTCCTGCCGCAGGGCCAGAGTCCAAACAATCTTTACTCCCTAAGTTGAAAGATAGGCTGCCACCACCGCATTCGGATCCGAAGCCAAATTAAAGACTTCTAGAAAATCCTACTAAAGAGACCATTCACCACACCAAGCATCCTCCCAAAATCTAAGTCGCCTCCCATTCCCTACCTCATATACCAAACCACCCTTGAATGATTGCATGTAGTTTATAATATTCCTCCGAGGGCTTCATCCAAAAGAACCCCTAAGAACCGAGGGATCCCACCCATCCTCACTACCAAATTTTGCAGCCACCACTAGCCTCCAAAGGCTACCCACATCCTGACCAAACCGCCAAAACCATTTACACAACAATGCTTTGTTCTTGTCCTGCAACCTGCAAATCCCTGCCCCCATAGATCCTTTGGGGTACAAACCCTCTCTCATGACACCAAGTGCATGCCCCTATCATCATCTTCCCCTCTCCATAGAAAATCTCTCTAAATTCTCTCCATTGCTTTACAAACCAATCCAGGCATCACAAATAGAGAAAGATAATGAATGGGAATACTACCCCCTTTCCATCCATTTAAGTGCTTCCTCATCCTGTCAATCACCGGGCACCACACCTCTTTTTGCTTATGTGTAGATCCAAGAGACAACCCAAATATGTAGACGGAAGACGTCTCTGCCTACACTCCAAATCTGCAGCAAGTATATCTAAATTCGGCACCTCCCCCACTGCTATCAAGGATTTCTTCCAAAGGTTTAGACGGAGGCCAGACATCATCTCAAAGCACCTAAAAACACAACGAAGCATCCTGATTTGCCTTTAGGGATTGTCACAGAAAATAATGGTATCGTCTACAAACTGCAAATGGGATATAACAACCTCCCCTAGGCCCAAGGAAAAGCCTTAATGGTCATCCTTTCATCCTTGAATCTTTCCATGTAGATATTGTTAACCCTAATTTATCTGCCATTTTATTAAGTTTTGCTCCAACTAAGAGATTTGAACCGGAGTCTCCATTACTAGGTCACCCCCTTGTGGTCAACATAGACCATTGACAGACAAACAACTACCCTTATCAAATTGGACACACCAAGAACTAGTTGTTTACCAAGCTCTAGAATCTAAAGTAGGCTGCCTTTCATCTAAATAGGTGGTATCAAGATTCAAACCATATAATTCGGCCTTCTATTTGATGGTTCTCAATTGCAGGGGAGTAGCCATATGCTGATTGAAGACCAAACTCAGCAGGTGAAGTAAAATTAATATGGTATGGTAGTTTGTTGATAAGCATCACGCTAGTCCATAAGGAAGCCACCTCTACTCCTATAGACATCAAGATCCCTATCTAAACTACAAATGAAAGGACAACATGATTCCATTGGAACACTCCATAAGACCCAACTGAAAATGTTATTGAAAATTAAATATTAAATATTAAATTACCATTCAAAAATAAATAAATATCAAATCAATATGTTTTCCCAATCCGATCCATTCACGTTCTTTTGATCTTTTATCATAAACAAACAAAAACCAGACCCTAGCTAAAATTAATTCATTGACCCTAAATAAAATTGATACATTGGGCCAAGATTCTCTCTTAACTTCCTATCAAACTAGAAAGTTTGGCACATCATATAACAAGTTTTCCTTTACCCCCCCCCCCCCAAAAAAAAAAAAGAACAAGTTTTCTTTCCATTATATGAGATGAGAGGATGTCCGATATGTTATTGTTTATGGGTAACAAAATGTCAGCAATTTTCTAAAACTAATAGTGCCAACTGAGACACAATAGAAAGAGCTTCTTGTAGACCATTCATCTTGAATTTTGAAACAGGTAATTGATGCATTCACAGAAAAAAAACTCAAGATAAAAGCAAAAGTTCCCGCAACAAAAAATCTGAATCTCCATTTTCTTCTAAACAAGAATAATTGAAGACAGTAATCCAAATATGATAGGGTCCCCAGACAGATCATTTGTTGCTGGAAAAGAAGAGGAACAAAAAGGAGTAAGGCATAAGTAAGGATATGTATGATGGAGAAGTTATTAGTGTTAGATCAAATGAGGGGAGACAAGTGAGTTTTCAATCATTGTAGGTTTACATCAGGGGTATTGAACCCATATTTTGTTACATTGGTAATGAATGAGTTGACTAGGCATAAATAGGAGGAGGTCCCACGATGAATGTTCCTTGCTGATGATTAGTTGATTAACAAGACTAGAAATGGGTAAAATGCCAAGTTAGAACAATGGCAGGATATTTTAGAGATAAAAAGCTTGAAGGTAAAGCAGACTAAAACAAGACATATCGAGTGCAATTTTAGTGAGAATAAAAGTAGATACGGTGGAGTAGTTGAGATTGATGACCAATAGATACCCTAGAGCAACACTTTAATTATCTTGGGTCAAATATACGATGTTTCTCATAGACTTTGAGCGGGTTTAATGAAGTAAAGAGGTGTTTCTAAAGTGTCGTATGTTTAACACAAATCATTAAAATTGAAGAGAAGATTTTTACAAGGGGAATAGAAGAACATCCATCAAAGATGAGCAAAATGTTGGGCAATCAAGAAACAATACCTACATAGAATGAGTGTAGCGGAGATGAAAAATGCTAGCAAGACTAGAAAGGATTGAATTAGAAATGACTGCACTCATGCGAACTTAAGGGTAGCATCACCTAATGACAAGATGAGTAGGAGGGGAGTCGATGGTTTGGTGATGCAGAAATCACAAGCTGTGAGGCCAAACTGATGTAAGGCAGCTTAGGCTTGTACATCTTGCTTTAGTAGGCCCAATTAAAAGATGTAGAAGCTTAAGACAGATTTAAATCAATCATGAACTTAATAGAAACAAACCCAACCAATGGCAAACTTGCAATTAAGTACAAAGCAAATAGGGAAAATTGATCAAAGAATTAAGAAATAATTAGATCCGCTAATCAATGAATCAACTATCCGATTTTTATCCGTATTTGATTTGTATTTGAACCGCCAATATTCGATTCGAAAGCATCTATATCTGATTCGATTATTCGACTAAATATCCGTATCCGTTGAAATTAATATATAATTAATATTTATAATATAATATTGTAGGACATGTTATGTAGAATACAACACATGAATACAATACCCTTAACCTTAACACATTTCTGATCTCCCATTCCCAATTTGAATGAAAGAAAGCTCCCAGTAGCCAGTTTCTCATTCTCTCATTGATCTATCAATCGTCTTCTATCTTTGTAATTCTTACGTCCTTATTGTTTCTGTCAATATCCATAAAATATTCAAATTCAATCCAATATTCGATTGAATAAACAAATACAATTACGGATATACATATCCGACTGTTGACAGCCCTAAAAGAGAGAAAGGAAGAGAAAATAAGAGAAGGAACATTATTTTAGGGTTTCGGGAATTCCATGGCAGAACCCAAGGAAATACAAAAATACCCTGCTCCTGCGTCAGAATTTTCTGAAAATTTGCAGGGTGTTAGATGAGTCTTAGATCTGTTCCCATACAAAATTCATGTAATTCTGAGGTGTTTAGGTATATAAAACTTTAAAATTACCAGTCAGTAGTGTTTATTTAATGGAGAAACCAAAAACCAGTAGGGATTCTTTGGTCAAAAACTAGGATAGAATAAAGGGGAATAAATGGGAGTTTTGGGTGATTAGAGGATATATGGGAGATAAAAACCCTAAAATGAAATTGACAAAAAGGTCTCTCCTAGGGAGGCAATTTTGAAGGAAAGTGTAGCCAGAATTTCTGATAGAATAATAAGCAGGAATTCAATAAAGAAGCTGAAAAGGATTTCCCAGATTCGATTAAAGAATAGAATGACTACTAAATCAGCGAAAACAAGGAAGCCATACCTCAAAAAGGAGCCTATGATTTGGCCTAAGAATCAACCTTTGAATATCCAACTGATAGAACTTTGTGGCATCTCTTTAAATCTGAATTCCAGCAATTTGTATGTCATTGGATAGAAGAAATTTCAGCAGGGCATAGGAGATGGATAAGGGAAGACAATAGATAGAGGAAGAAGGGAATGAGCTAGGGTAAACCCTATGGGAGCCAACAACTACACCACAAGAGAGAAAAAAGAAGAGGGGATAGAAGGGGAGCACACAACTATAACCCTAGAAGAGGGGAGTATGATCGAATACAACACCCAATGGACAAAACCTAATTTCAAAACTTAATTCATATCCTACTCTATTGATTCAATGGGGGGTGCCTCTTAAATAGTAAGGGTGGGCATGGGTCGGGCTAGCCCAAGTTAGGCCCATCAAGGGTTCGGGCCCAACCCAAGACCCAAACTTTTTTTAAAGCCAGGCATGGGCTTACCTTTGTCCAGCCTGAGACCCAAACTTTTAGATATATATAATATATATGTATTATATACAATTTATTAAATCTTTTAAAATCATCAATATTTCATAGCTCAGTTGGTAAAAATCTTTTTGCAAAAGGTCTTGGGTTCGACTCTTAGTGAGATCAATGATTTATATAGTAAACAATTCTTATAATTTAAATATAAAGTTTTCTAAGCTTTTAAGAACTAATAAAATATTGTTGCTCAACTGGTTAGAGCATTACTATATTACATAGTAGGTCATAAGTTCGAACCTCAATCTCAATATTAATGTTTTGTGAAATTCATGACCGGCCCGAAGCCCGATGAAATCAATAGGGTCAGGTTTGGACCCAAATATTAATAAAATTTAGGGACTAGACCCAGCTTGAGCCCGAAGCCTAATATAGCGGGCCTGGGCCCAAGCCTACCATGGCCCGGCCCATGCCCACCCCTATTAAATAGGCTTACATGATTCAAAATTTAGATACTTGCTAAATTTAGAAACTTCTAAACTTCCCTAAACTCTAAGACTTTTAAATAACCAATTTTCCTAAAAATTAAATTACTAAAACTTGGAAGTTATAACCAAAGGAGGGTTGTCAAACACCTACTTGTAGGGCCCACTTGTTGACTTTAGAAACCCAAAAATGATAAAACACTAGTTGTCAACCAGCACACAAAATTCTCAATTTTGCCCTTGACTTTTAGCCTTATTACATAAAGACCCTTGCATTAAAAAAATCATAACTTACCCTTGGCACAAAAGGCCTTATTACATTATTGTCCCAATCACAGAAACAACCCTAACCACTTGTTCTTCTTCCTTTTTTTCTTGAATCTAGCCCTCTTTTGTGTGTTGTGTGGAGGCACATACAATAGTCTCTTTATGTTGTCTGCATCATTTGGTCATGAGCAATGAAGATCAATGATTGAACCAATGAGAAAGAGTGATATGTTGCAAGTTAAAGATACTAACAAGACAAGGGGAAGGCCAAAAAGACTTTGGTCGAAGCAGTGAGAAGATACGTGATGGATGGTGATCTAACAAAAGATATGACCCTAGAGAGATTGGAATGGTAAAACCAGATTCATGTAGCCAACCTCAAGTAGTTTGGATAAGGCTTTGTTGAGAGGAGTTTAGTGGTAGTACAGCAGATTATTCAAAATACAACCAGACTTCCAAAAGAATTAGATAAAAAATTAAGCATATCTCAAAGAGAAACAAATAAATAGTATTGTCTTAAGAACAAAAAAGAGGAACCTGAAGGAGAGGCGTGAAGCTGCTTTGCACGGTCATTGCAGCTACCAAGTAACGCAGGAGGTACTCCATCTTCATTTTCAATTGCATGATCTTCCTCTTCAATGGCCTCAAAAACACTTGCCCTAAGCTCAGCCTAGCAAGAAAGTCAAATACTCAAAACCAATAAAAATGACGAACTTGGACAACCATTCATGAAGAAATTTGTGAAACGGAAAAAGAAATGCTAAGGAAAGAAAAACTAAAAAGAAATCCATAAGCAACCAAGTCAAGAGAAAGTCCTTGAAGAAAGTAATTATACTTGAGGCAAAACAGTTAACCTCCCATTGCTCTTACAACCAAATACCACCACAATGATACAGACTAACCTTCTTTTTGTAAGCATAATCCAGACAAACATTGCTCCCAATTTAGTCAAGTTACAAGTCCAATTTTCCATGCATAAACTCCCTATAAGTTCCTAATTCATGTACTATTCAAGATGAATGCACCTAGAATTACCCAAGTAAGAAGCAATGCCAAAGTGAGTAGGAAGCAATGCTCAATAAATTCTTAAGAAACAAGAAGCAAGAAATGATTAACAAGTGAGTAGAAGGTGAGAAAGAAGCGACTAGGAAGTGATTGCAAAACAAGTAATAAGTGATTGGGAAATGAGCAAGAAGTGGCTAGCTAAGCGAGTAAAGTGCAATTGGAAGCGATTTCAAAACCACTAGATAAAATATTATGAATTGGGAATGATGTTAACAGATAATTACTAACATGAAGTAAATAACTGTAGGTCTAAAACCAATAAGTACAATGACAAAACAATATATTACATAAACTCAATAGATAATAAACCAACCAAAAAATAATACTATGTAAAAAAAAAAACATATATGCAAGTAACCATGAAAAAAGAATGCTTAAGAATCATATAAAGCAGTAATTGATCATTAAAAAATTATTAATATCATATCAAATGCTCAAATTTATAAATAAATAAATAAAAAGTATACAGAGCCATTACTTATCAAGATTAGTTGTTAACGCCACCATAGCAATAAAATGGGTAAGACCACAGCCCACCATTATTTTAGTATGGGAAGCCGTCAGCCATACCTAAAAATTTTCCTTACATGATATATATATATATATATTGTGGATAACTAGGCCTTTGATATCTTTATTATTGGATATGAATAAAATAATATAAATAGTAAAGTCAATTTTAAAATCTCATGGAGAATATTTAATCCTATGCCAGTATCATTGGGTTTACAAGACCAGCTATGAGATGCATTATACTTTCAACTCCCTAAATGATACACATATTGGGAGTTCATTTCCTAAACATTTCCAAGTCACTTCTCTAATCGGCTTCCAGTCACTTCCTGATCACTTCCAATCGTTTCCCTAAGTTGCTTCTCAATTGCTTCAACTTGCTTTCCATTCACTTCACGCTATTTTCCTAGGAACCAGAGAAGCCAAATCAAACTTGCTTCCCAAACATGCTCCGCACCTTATACCTAGCTTCCCTACAACTATGCTTTCACTTTCTCACTCCATACAGATAATGGTGGATCTCCTCAAAATATTTAACACACAAGTAGTTCTCATATGGTGTATAAGAACAGGTCCCATCACACTCAAATATTTAGTATACCTCCAAATAAGCAAAACTGAAGCTCAACCCCAGAAGATCCGATCCAATAGATACACCATTCTTCCATCTTGTCTTTTAGGATGCCAGCTTGCTAAGTTGGTAAAGTCTGTGGGTGTCATACCACAGACCTGGGTTCAAGACCAGTCTTCACCTATAATTACCTATCAAAAAAAAAACCCACAATTTACCGAATAAGGCACAGGAGCATTGGGTACAAAGCACTCAAAGTCATCCAAAAAAAGGGTGACCAAACTCCAAAGAACACATGGTGCAACTACAAGTTATCCACATAATACCAAGTTCTACAAGAGCTGATAAGAAAACCATAACAAATTAGCATCTGAAGTGAAATTAGTCCTATTGTGTCATTACTGATCCGATCTATAATTTACAAACAGCCGTGATTGTAATTCTCAAACAAAATGCTTCAATCTCTACTGCAAATAACAGGACAGTGAACCCAAGAGTCCGTTTCATGACACATGAATCATAAGAAAACGTTCCTCGGATTTCTACCAGAATCAAAAATCATAACGTCAATTTCAAATGCTGCCTTCTTTTAACTCTCCTGTTTCCAATTTACATTCCAAAAATACGCAAAATAGCAGCTTCCTAGAATAAGCGCCATACCCTTAATTCCAGCAAAGTAAACCCTCGTTCTCGTGCGTGCGTTTCAATACTCGTTTTCCGAAATTCGAACGAATATGACGAGATCGTCAAAGATCAAATAGAGATAACGGAATGGGGAGAACTGAAAGAAACATAAGAAAATAGATTTTTTTTTTTTTTAAAAGACAAGTGACTAATAGGATTTATAGTTACCCTGATCTTTGCAAGAACGCCTTTCTTCTCAAGAGTTCGAGTAACTAGGGTCTTGAGGTCCATCAACTCCCTCGTGTAGTCATCCATTTTCTTCTTTGCTTGGCTGCTTGGTTGCTTGCTTAGCTCCCTCGCTTGGGTTTTACATGGACAGAACTACTGTCGTTATTTCTTCTTTTTTGCTTTACGTCTGGTATGATAAAGCTTAGCAGTATAGAACAGGTCCCACGGCAATCGAAAGGGCAAAAGGACTAGTTCCTCAATCCGGGCTAGGATTACGTACGGAAATCTGCTTTTCCTCATGTATTAGAATGACATCAGGGGCTGACGCATCAGTGCTGAAAAGTGACTTTCACTTTTTGGGGGTGCTTATCACTTTTCAATGCTGATGTGTCCACCCTCGCTATTCTAATACATCGGGAAAAGCAGATTTCCGTACCTAATCTTTTCTGCCTCAATCCCCCTCACCCTCACTTTAACCTCGTATCAAAAAAAAAAAAAAACTCCCCTCTTGCGAACTTTCAGCCCCAACTCAACCGGTCCAGTCCGAAATAGATAGGCCGGTCCGGCCTGACTTGAAACTGGTATAAAACTTAGTTTGGCCCAGCCCAGCCCGACATTGGTATTGCATAGCCCAACTAATATAAGGTAGTTCTTGGCCCATTATTAACCCGAATTTAACTAATTAGGCATATTATCAAAGTATTTAGAGGTAATTTGGACTCATTATTAGTCCAAATTTAATAAGGAGATTTAAGTTTGGGTAACCTCAACTCAGCATGAAGCCCATGATTTTAAAACAGACCAAGTTACAATTGACTACCTTGGGCCAAATTCAGGTCCATTTAATGGAGTTCAAGGAGGACCTCAACCCGGTCCAGTCCAGCCCACCCTATCGATGAGCTTTAAAAAAGGTTCATGCTCCATGAGCTGAGCTCCAAACCAAGTTGAGCTAGGCTTAGTGACAGCTTTAAGTAGACTAGCCAACGCCTCAGCCTCCCACGTTGTGGTATGACCCTATCAGGGCAGTGGTCGAATCCCCCTTACAGCTTCCATCCCCATGGATTGCATGCGCGTAAAAGATGTCCGCAAGCCATGTGCATGGACCAGGGTGTGGACACATCAGCGCCAAAAAGTGTTAAGCGCACCCCCAAAAAGTGTGTCCAAGCACACGGCGTGCACACATCTTTTGTGCACACGAAATCCAGACTCAGCTTTCGTTGTTATGCTCTATGTAGTGGTGTGTGCATGGATCGGGTTTGGGCTGAGTGACCCGGCTTTGTATATTATGGGTTCCGTTCAAAACAAATACATACATATCTAACCAGCCCAACTTGATTCTATAGGCCGTCCCAAGGCTCATTAATATATCATGTAAAATGTATGTATGTATAAAATCTTATTTAAAAAACATCCAAATCTTTTAACCTCTTAACTACCTCTTTTTTCCAGTTTTACCCTTTAAAAAACCGATTTGGGAAATATTTGATTTTACCTCATTATTTGACAATTTTGCCAAAATATTGAACCGGGTTGGAAAAAATCCCAAAAGGATTTAAGCAGCTATGCAGCACATCCAAAGCACCTGAGTGATGTAAAACAGTCAGGTTTGCCGATATGCGATGACCTTATGACCATCAATTGGGTGGCTAATGACCTCAACGGGACGGTTGTTCCCCCGGCTGGCGCTGCGATGCGGGTAATGTTTTCGAAGTTGGAGGGTTTGGGGGATGGAGAGAAGGATAAGATATTGAGAGTTATTGACTTATTGGAGGGATGAAGAATCATTTTGATTCAATTGAAGTTATTAGCAACTCAAATTCGAGCCTTCTACCACACCTAGGTAGCCCCTCCTGCAGTTAATCAAACATTGCAATGTAGATGAAAAGTTTTTTAAGTCTTGAATAAAGATTAAAATTAGCTGAGAGAGAATCGATACACACTTTCCTAAGAAAATGACAGACTTCGAGGGGAACATATACCTCATATATTGCTCCGGATATTATCATTGCCCCTATTATAGTTGGGACTTGGGAGACATAAGGTGGTGAGGGTAATCGGGAGACACTACGACACCATATGCAGTTTTGACTGAAAATAATCCTTTTTTGTCGGGGTACCATATGAGTTTGTTTTCACATCCAAAAATGGGCTTAGCTTAGTATTATGTATACCTTAAGCCTCTTCTCCTTATATAAGTTGCTGGATTGACTCCATTTTCTAACATTTTTTATTGGGTTTTTTATATTGGCACCTTTGTTCACTCCCAGTTTCGGAGGTTTTTGAGAACTCAATTTACAACTAGGGAGATTCATGATCCATTTATCATTCCATGTATTAACCGAGGATCCAATTCCTATCATCCAACATATTCCTTTTTGTAGCAGTTCTCGACCCTTGCGAAAGCTCTTCCATCCCCATGATGCCGGAGCTTTGGCCTTAATTGACACAAAGGACCCGTTAGGGAAATAAATTGATTTTAATAATGTACCCATAAAGAATT
>JAOXJP010293842.1:397-18658 GCA_025762735.1 Platanus orientalis | reverse complement strand
ATCTAAATGAGTTCATTACAAACCATCTCATTGTGGCTACAAAAGCCTTAGGAAACTCAAATGAAATGATTACATTATAGGTGGCTGCCAAACGCAACCTAATTGAACTACAAATTTTTACTAGTTTTAAAATACATAGAAAACTATATATTTAAATTTCAAGGATTGTTTATTTTAAAAAATACTAGCGAGTGAACTCTTGCAAGCCTGGGCATCACATAAAAAATATATATATATATATATATATATATATAATAGGCAATTGTTAAAAAAAGGTGATGAAAAAACTAATTAAACAACTGTATAATTTTTTTTTTCAATTAATGTCTATTAAAAATGAGAGATATTAGAGAGACGATTGCTAAGAGAGATTTAGAAAGAGATTAGTACGTCTGAATTATAGAGATTGTAGGATTTTTCGTCCAGACAAAAAGAAGTAGAAAAAAAAGTAAAAAATGAAATCAAGAAAGAAAGAGAATTGCATACATGTTCATTTTTGCCAATAAATAAGTCTTTAAATTTTATTTATTTTTGGTTCAATGGAATAATGTAGTTTGAGTAGGGATGGAAAGGAGATGGAGACAACGTTGTGTGGAAAAAAGAGTGTGTATACATATAAGGTAATTTAAATTGAATTAAAAAAAAAGTAAATGACATGACTATCCTTGAAAAAGGGACAAAATACTTAATACTATTTCAATTAGGAAATGCTATATAAGAGATTTGTATTTAAATAAAGAATATAACGAAAATTTAGGAGATATTGAGATTTTGAAGGAGTTACGTTGGAAAGGTTGAAGTGGGATTTCAAAAATTATAGATAAATTAATTTATTTACGAAACAACTTGAAATAAGGAGCAAAATGGGGTCCATGTGGCCATTTAAAATGAAAGGACG
Organism: Platanus orientalis; assembly: GCA_025762735.1. Classification (NCBI taxonomy): domain Eukaryota; kingdom Viridiplantae; phylum Streptophyta; class Magnoliopsida; order Proteales; family Platanaceae; genus Platanus; species Platanus orientalis. The sequence continues at coordinate 17,760 of JAOXJP010293842.1, read as the reverse complement.
AAAGGAATACTAAACGTAGAGGGGACTACCTCCATTGCTTTAGTGCAATAGAAATATTGACTTCACTAGGACTTGAACCTAATACTTATTGTAAAAAAACATTTTTACCAACTAAGCTATGTAATACTGATAAATTTTAATACTTAATATATTATATATAATACATATGTAAAAGTTTGTGCATTGGGCCGGGCCATGGCTGGGCGGAGGTAAGCCCAAGCCCGACTTTAAATAAAAGTGTGGGCCCTGGGCCAGGCTTGGGCCTAGCTTGAATTGGGCATTTTCGGGCTGGGTTAGGGAGGGGCTCGGGCAGGCTTGACCCATGCCCACCCATATTCATGTTGTCCATAAGACAACTTGTCTCCCTACAGGGCCTGTATTGTTGGATGTGTGGCTAGTCAGACAGATAATACATGTTCCGGTGTGGAACAATGAGGGGAAAGTGCTCATATATCCACCAATCCATTAGTATAAGGTATTCAACGATCTACCGTACCTCTGACCTACCTGCAAACCCCAATTGCCGATGTAAATATGCTAGAGTAGTGGCTCCCCACACGTATGTATGTGCACTATCAATATCCTCTAAGCATTGCAAGTAACCAACCAACACTCGACTCACTGTTTTATCCATAAACAACATGCACCCGATTAAGCAAGTATGCCCTGGCAGAGCATCTAATCACCTCATCACCAAACTTGTCACTCACCATCCCCTCAAACTTTCTCCATAACTACTCTATCCTGATTGACTGGCCACCTGTAGATCCAAGCTCCTCGCTAGCCTCCTTTATCACTCCAAGTGCACTGGATACCAACATTCGTGCCTCATCTGCTAGGTCGACGGAGATAGTATTCCCAACTATGGGAATAAAAAGTAGCATGCTCACATCATCAAACGTGATAATCATCTCCCCGAACAACATGTGAAAAGTATTCGTCTTAGGGTACCATCTCTTGACAAATGTAGATATAACGACACGACTCACTATCCAGTAGGAACTATGGACCAACGAGAGTAGTCTGGTATGCTCAATATAGTGCCACCATGTCCCATTATCCAAATCCGAACGCTGGAATGCCTACTCCACTACTTTCATCCCATGACTGATACACATCAACAGTGACCACTTCTGCAATTGAAACAAATACTATTAGTACACCTGGTATTAATAAGTTACAATTTTCAATATTAAAAGCATTATCTCATGCTGCCATATAATCGCAATAACGTGTGAGACATAGCTAGTGAGGAGTGTCAGGTTCGCAGGTGCTTTGGGGATAGGCACCTCTCCAACATCCTTAGGCGCCTCTCCTACATCCTGTTCATTGGTAGCAGGTTTTGCGTACGAGCTGCTAGTAGATGTTGTATAGGAGTCTTTAGATGGGCCGACCCTCTCTATAACCCAACGTTGGCGGATAAATGTAGTAGGTTCAAAGTACTCATCTCTTGTGTCCATATCTGTCACATGTCATATTATGTTAGACGTGGACAATAATGAAAGACATTGCATGTGAACAATAAATTTATTATTAAATTTTTTCTAACCATTTTGCAAATAATTTAAAGTTATAAAATAATACTTTTTGTAATAATAAAAATTAATAAATTTTTAAATATAATATGTAATAAATTTAATAATACTTTTAACATATTAGTATTATTAGAATATTTTACAAATAAAATAAGTTTTCTAAAAATAAAACAAATTTTTAGACAATGAATGCTCAAATAGAGTATATTCATTTTATTTTAATTAATAAAATTAATTAAGTATTTTATTTTTTTACTAAATAATTATAATTTCACAAAAATTTGTATTTTTAAACTATATTATAAAATAATTTTATAATATGAATTATTTGATTAATTTTAAAGTAATTATAATATAAATTTAATAGATATATATATATATATATATATATTAAGTATTGATTTTTTTTATTTCCCCCCCTTTTTGGATGGCCCAGCTGAGCCCAGCTGAGTTGAACTGTCCCGCTCGAACAGCCCAGCCAAGTAGGATTGTCCTGCTCAAACTGGTGATTTTGAGTATGGCGCAGAAGCATTCTCCCTCTCGACGAAAAAACAAAAAAAGGAATTTCTTCAAAAAACATCTTTTTTTTTTTTTCCGAAAAAAACCTAAGCTTGTTTTTTTTTTATTATAAAAAATTGGACAAATTATATACCTTTAGGGCTGGTGCCGACCGTCACTGTCCTCCTTTTCGGCCTTGCTCTCCTAGCCGCCATTGACCTTGCTCTCCCACCCACCGGTATGGTTCTTTGTCATCCACCGACCATCTCTCTTACACGAATGTTAGGGAGAGGGAGAATGAGAGGAAATGAGTTTGAAATTTGAAAGAGACGTGAGGGAGAGGGAGAGTGTGCGAGTTTTACTGTTTGTGTTGGAGGAGATGAGGGGGGCTTAGAAAATACATTGGTGTGGGAGGGAGCTTTACATATTTGTAAGAGGTGTGGTAGAGGTTTTTGTAAAAGAGTATTATGGGTACTGCATGAGGGGTTCTTAAAAATAAAGGAAGCTTCTATTTACACCACACATATTTCTAAGTCCACCTCATTTAAAATTTTATTTGTTTATTTTTTCCTTTTATACCCCTTCCCACTTCTTCCCTCTTTTACCTAAAATACCCCTCCTCTCCCCCTCTCTCAAACCCCCTCCCCTTTTTCTTTGACGTCGGTGGCGGCCCTTTCGGCGGAAGTGCACCCTTTCCTTTCTCTCCCTTTTTTTTTTTCCAGTGACCTATTCAGATGCACAGACCCGAATGGGGTCCGTTGGGCCTCTGGGTCCGAACTCCGAACAGGTCACCAGGAAAAAAAGAAAAAAAGAAGAAGAGGGAGAGGGAGGGAGGGAGAGAGAGAGAGAGGGGAAGAGGGAGAAAGAGAGAGAGGGGAGTGAGGGAGGGAGGGAGAGAGAGAGAGGAAAAGGGGGTGTTGGAGGGGCGCTGCAACTGTTGGAGGAGGCATCGTAGCTGTCGGAGTGGTCGCCGGAGGTGTGAAAGGGAGGGGTATTTTAGGTAGAAGAGAGATAAGGAGACGGGTAAAAAAAAAGAAAAAAAATGAGGGTAAGGGGTGGTTAGAAATTTTGTCGGTGCGAGTAGAGGTTCCATTCCCGCCTGTGTTCAGCGCCAAGTCCTTGGAGCAGCTTAGTCTCACTGAAAGACGTTCTGGTGAGATCCTAGGGCATCAAGCTAATTTGATATTCGACCACCACTGTCGTTCGAAAAACCCTAAAATGGAAGAACCTCAGAACGGGAAGGGGAGTTCGACTACGGTGGAGAGCGAGGAAGAAGCAGTGATCGGCCCTGGTCCAGCTTCTCGGTCTCGTCCAAAGCGGCCGCTGCAATTCGAGCAGGCATTTCTCGATTCGCTTCCGTCCGCTAACATGTGAGTTCTTTGATTTTATATCTTAATATGTTTTAGAGTTAAAGAAATGTGAGTTTAGGGTTTTGAGTTATTTGTTTTAGTTATCTTCTCGTTTATATCTTCGGTTATAATAATTATTATTTTATGCCGTGTCAATGATATGGAGTATCAAGTGTTTTAGGGCTTAATTCGCAGGTAGAGTGCTGGATTTCTGTTGTCATATTTGTAACTTGCAACAAGTTGTTTCATTTGCCTTTATGGCAGTGAGAATCAAAATGTTAACTCTCTTAGTTTGAACCGATTCATTCTATAAAGAGGCAAATCTCATGGGACGTAGGACAGTGGATTTGCATGTAAGAAAACACAAAGATGTGGAACATATTTCCATATTTATTTATTTATTTTTTGCAGGTAACAATAACAAAATATTTTAACCCCACTCCCCCATCCAAAAAAAATAAAATAAAAGAGGGATTAGACCCTAATCAACTTGAATAACTAGCTGAATAGTTAGTTACCATCTTTAATATTATTATTTGTGGACCATTATCTAAGGAGTCAGAGGCGACCTATTTGCTGTTTGAGTTAAACTGCATAACGGAAAAATTTCTTAGAGAAAGCATAGAAACCTTAATCCAATTAATAACTTCTTAATCTGAATTCCATTTTTTTTATCCTTGTTAAATAAGGTAACTTATTGATGAAAAAGATATAGGGGCGAAGCCCCATTTACAAACTGCAGCAGGCATAATGCCATTTCATTTCCATACTTGTGTATGAAAAGCTACATAGTGAAAGGCACATTTTGCAGGTTGCTGTCCCATTGAGTTCTATGTAGTTGGGGTTTTTGTTTGTTGTTTTTCTTCTTTCTTTTACTTTATCTCTTTCACCCCTGGGTGATGTTTGTCTTTTCTGTTTCTCTTTCTTAATAAATTGATATTTTACCTCTCAAAAAAAAAAAAAAGAAAAAAAAAAGAGGCAAGCCCAGGATAGGAATCACGACAAGTCAAGGAAAAGTATTCCAAGAATTAGAACTTGAGTTCCAAGGGGTCCCATAGAGGGACCTATGATGTTTGCTTGCTAGCCATTTTTTTTTAAACTTTTGTGAAAGGTAATAATTTTTTATTAAGAAGACTATGCAAATGAACAAGAAAAAGGGATTCATTGGGAAGGTAGGTGAATTAGAAGAAAAAAGAACACTGTATGAAGATAATACATAGGAAACTCCCACCCAAGCTCATACATCATCAAACCATATCCCAAAGAGAAAACCATGAACTTTTCTTGAAATCCTGTCTAATGGAAACCCATTCAAACAAGAAATTGTGTGACGTCTTGCATATCTTTTCTAGAAAATTAACTTTGTTTCCAAGGGTCATATTGTTCTTTTCTTTCCAAATGCCCCAGCATAAGGTACCATGAGGAAAGCTCTAAATTGCTTTGGGCCCCCATTCCACCCCTGCTAGTCTCCACCCAAAGATTAGACCTTGGTAATTTAACGGGAACACTCATAGGATACTCATATGAGATAGAAGTTCCAAACTTTACTAGTCACCAGGCAATGGACAAATAGATGATCCATCGTTTTCTCTTCCATGAAAGCAAAAAAGAACATCTATTGGGCAGACTCCACCCTCTTTTCATTAGATTATCCAAGGTGAGAATTTTGCCTAAGAAAGTGTTTCATACTAAGAAAGTCACCTATGAAGGGTAGCTATCCATGAGATGAATGAGGCAAAGGCTCCAGGTCCCGATGGTTTCTCTATGTAATTATTCAATAATGCTAACATATTATAAATGGGGATCTTTTGAAAGTGTTTCTTGAGTTTTTTTTTTTTGAAAGGGGTGCCTCGAATAAAGCTATGAGATCTACTTTTTTAGTGTTTATTTCTAAGAAAGAAGGGGCCTCGGTGTTGGGTGATTACCGTCTTATAAGCTTGATTACTAGTCTCTATAAGATTATAATCAAAGTGCTCATTGAGGATAAGAGAGATTATGGGATAGGTGGTTTTCTCTACTCAAAGTGCTTTCATTCAAGGGAAACAAATTCTGGACAACAATATGATAACAAATGAATGCATAGATTTAAGGAGGGAGAGGGAGTCAGGGGTGGTGTGCAAGCTTGACATGGAAAAGGTCTATGACAGTAATTGGGGTTTTCTTTTTTGGGTTCCGCAGAAGAAATGTTTTGGTAATAGATGGATTTTCTGAATGGAAGGTTGTTTTGTGGATCCTTTCTTTTCTATTATGGTAAATGACACCTCAAAAGGGTTCTTTAAATCCTCTAGGCATCTTTGGCAGGGTGACCCACTTTCCCCGTTTCTCTTTTCTCTTATGGCGGATGATTTGAGTGCTATTTTAATAAGGGATGAATTAGAAAGGCTTGTGGAAGGGTTTGTGATTGGGGATGATAGAGTCATGGTGTTTCATTTGCAGTTCGTTGATGATGATACCATCCTCTTTCTTAAAGCGGACATGGAAAATATTCGGAAAACGGAGTTGTGCCTCAAAGCTTTTGAAGTTGTCTCTTGTTTAAAAGTAAATATGTTTAAATCTTGTATGGTGGGTATCCATGTTGAGGAGGGTATGGTTGAGAGGTTTGCAAATGTTTTGGGCTGCAGGTTGGGGAGCTAGCCTTTGAAGTATTTGGGGATGCCCTTAGGAGGAAATCTAAAAGCAGTGTCGTTTTGGGGTCCGATGGTGGAAAAGGTGTCCAAGAAGTTGGCGTGTTGGAAAAGATCCTATGTTTTTCTTAGTGGAAGGATTATCATAATCAAAGCTGCGCTGTCTAATATCTCGGTCTACTATATGTCTTTGTACAAGATGCCTAAGAAGGTAGTTATGGCTATCGAGAGGTATCAAAGGGACTTCTTGTGGGAAGATGGTAGCCAAAGAAAGGACCATCTTGTGAAGTGGGAGATTGTGACTAAATCAAAGCAGCAAGGGGTCTAGGTTCGGGAAGGGTGAAGGAAAGAAATATGGATTTTGTAAAATGGTTATGGAGATTTTCTGTGGAACATGGGAGTTTATGATATTCCATCATTCTTAGTAGATAAGGAGCTAATGCAAATGGTTGGGATTGCAACCAATCTCTTCCTCGGTCTCATTCCCTGTGTTGGAAACATATTCTTTAAGTAAGTATTTTCTTTTTACCCCAGACTCTTTCTCCTTGGTAATGGATCAAAAATTCTCTTTTGAAAATATCTCTGGTGGGTAACTCTACATTTGAATTGGCATACCCTTGTTTGTTTCATATTGCCCTTCACAAAAATGCTAAGGTGGCTGAAATATTGTCTCCAAGGTCAAATGGTTCTCTTTGGAATCTCTTGTTCACTTGCGATCCATACGAGTGGGAGATTCCTTTAGTGGGTAATTTGGTGGAGGGCCTTAAGCTGGTCTATATTTCGAGCAAGAATGAAGACTCCCTTATTTGGTCTCCCTCTCCGGATGGCTCTTTTTCTTCTAATTTATTCTTGTTTGTCCTAATTGGGAATAATTCTTCTCAATCTTAGTTTCCGGTCAATAGGCTTTGGAGTTCTGCAACTCCTCTTAGAGTGAAGGCTTTCTTGTGGATAACTTTCCTACGTAAGCAAAATACCATAGATGTTTTTCAAAGAAGATGTCCGTTCTATTCCTTACCCCTTTGTTGTGTTACCTTTGTGGTAAGGATATTGAAACGGGGAACCACATTTTTATTCACTGTGAATTTTCTTGCAAGGTGTGGAGCTATTTTCAACAAGGCCTCTCTCCATATGACAATGCTGGAACTGGTTGAGGATCTTGTCTATCAATGGGGTAGAGGCCTTAAAGGGATGAGGGAGAATCTTTGCTCTCTCTATCTTGCAAGGGGTTGTGGAGAGAAAGGAACAACAGAGTATTTGGGGATAAGAAGAGGAAATTTGTGGTTGGTTATTGACTCCATAATTAGTGAGACTAGCTCATGGGTTTTGGTGAACAATGACTTTAAACACTATTCTTTGAATGACATGATGAGGAATTGGGTCACATGCATCTTGGTTCCCTTGCATTGGAAGCATGTTCTTGTTTTGGAGTGGGTTCCCCCACTAGATGGAAAAGTGAAAGTTAATTTTGATGGTGCTTTGTTGGGAAACCTGGGGTTGGCTGGTTATGGGTGTGTTATGCGTGACTTCTAAGGTCACATTTTGCTTGCCAAAGGTGGTCCAATTGGGATTAGTGATGCTAATTATGCTAAGTTCATTGGGTTGCTTGAAGGGCTAAGGATGCTTAAGTATAAGGGCTTCAAAGATTACATTGTGGAGGGGGATTCTAAGACTGTTATTAGCTGGGGAAAGGGGATAAGGGTGGGTTGTGGAGGTTGAGCCATTTCATTTATGAGATAAGGGCTTTAGTGAAGGAGGTTAAGGCCGTCTTACAGTAGGTTCGTTGTTCCCAAAACTATTTAGCCGATAGTCTTGCCAAATGGAGTGCCCGAAGTAAGAGATCTTTGTGAGGGATCATATTTCAGAGTGAGCTTGTAGTTTAGTTGTGCTTTGACTTGTTTTGCAACTTCTTGTTGTGTATGATTAGTTTTTTCTCTTTTTCTTTCTCCCTGTATCTTTTCTCTCTTTCTTTCAATAAATTTCCCAATTATTCGTAGAAAATAAGAATTTAGGGCTAAAAAAGAAGGATACAGAGTAGGGGGATGAGAGATCCCCTAAGCAAGGAAAGAGGGAGAGGCCGGATCCCTACAATAAATAAAAAACCACCGATCCACCTTAACACTAGACAACCCCAATGGTATTTGACCAGTCCCTGACTAGAGCCTTATTTGGGAGCCCTTCATACCCTTTACATCTTTTAGCCTAGAAAATGAAGGACTCTGTAGCCCTTCTATAAACTTGAAGTGCTGGTTACGAATGACCTTTGAAGACTTGGTTATTTCTCTCCTTTCAAATGACTAACAAATCGTTGCAAGCACCAACTTTCAAATTCTCTTTGATGTAGGATACAAGCTTTGATACCAAAATTGATGCAGGACAATAGAGAAGGTACCAAAAATTGATGTAGGATGTCCCAAAGAGGCTTAAATAATTGTATAAGCGGAATAGTTGTATCTTTGAGAACAAGGCAGTGCCCATTGATAGTCTTTTAGTGTGGGTGTTTGAGCTCATTGTGGATTGGGTTTCTACGCCAAAGGATTTTGAGGAAGTGGAGTGGATAGACTTTTGCCAGGGTTTTAGTTGATTTTGTTATCATACTTTTTCTTATTGGTTTGTGTTTAGTTTTTGAGCCGTTCACATTCCTTGTGAACTGTCTTTGCTTTGCTTTTTTTGCTTGTTGTTACTCTTTGTTCTCTTTGGGTTTGTATCTTTTGAATATATTGGTACATTTTTCAAAAAAATAAAATAAAATAATTGTTAGATAAAGTGTGGAAGCAAATAAATCTTGGAAATCAGAGAATAAAATGATAAAATAGAGATTAGGAGTTAGAATGAGAAAAGAGAAGAAAATAAAAGTAAAGAACCCAAAAGGGTTTTTTTTGTAATTTTAGACTGAAAATCCGAAAGTTACCAAAATTCCCTTTTGACATGTCAGAATATTCCAAAATTTTTACGGTGGATTTTGATGTGTATAGAGGTTCTATAGTCCAAATTTCATAAAATTCTGACAAATTTTAATAGGTAAAATCATGAAAATTCAGAAAATAGAAGGTTCTTTAATAGTGGTTTTCAACACCTGCACATGAAATATGATAATATGAAGAATAATAATGATAGAAAGAAAAATAAGAGAGTAGTATAGAAAAAAAGAGAAAGTTAAGAAAAGACTAAGAAAGAAGAAAAATAAAGACTAGAGATATACCTTGAAGGAGAGAAGGAGCCTGCGGCTGCACCTATGGAAGAAGAAAAAAGAGGGGAGCCATGAGTGACATCAACCCTTGGAGAAGGAGAGATAAACTAGGCCCATGGCCTACCTTGAGAACACCCAATTCAACAAAACTTTAATAATTCATCACTGTATTAATCAAGGGGAGGGGTGCCTTTAAATAGTCTTATAACTTATAGAATTTAGAAAGTACAAAATTAGAAACTTGCTAAACACTGAAACTTGGAGACCAAGTATTACTAAAACTTATTTTTTTAATTTAAAAACTACTAAAACTTCAAACTTGTTGCTTAAGATATACTAAAATCAAAACCTTCTAAAACATTAGTAAAAAACTATTAAAAATTAAGACTTTCTAAAACTCAACTTTCTAAAAACAAGCTATTTTCATTTTCCATTGATACCCCCTTAATCATTTGGTCATAACCTTCTCAAATCACCTCGGAATTGTGTAATCTTGGTCTTGTTAGAAATGTAACTGAATAACTTATCTAATGACACCAAAATCAAGCCAAAGGGACAAGTTTTGACCTTTGAAAAAGTGGGCTAAACTTAAAAAACGGGATTACAACTAAAAACCCAAAAATCTAAACTACCCTTAACACTTAAAATAACCACCCCTTTCAAAATTTGAAAATAATCAATCTTTTGGCTCCATCTTGAACTTGGTTCTTTTATTGATTGGCACATACAATAACCTCTTGATTATGTTTTCATCACTCTTACCAATGCTACTAAAAGTCGACATTCTCCACGGTTGAAGGAGATCCATAAGACCTAAGGGGCCAGTGAAGGTTACGCCAAAATCCTTAGTGATTCCGTACCATACTTCCCAAGTAGAGGGATAGTGGATGAGAAGATGGGAGGTCGATTCGGCATCCTGATAGTAAAAAAAGGCATATGCTGGGCAAGTAAGATCCTTTCTTCCTCAACATGTCCACTGTTGAGATCTTATCCAATGCTGTTGTTCACAAAAAAAAATTGGACCTTTAGGGGGACCCCATTGTACCAAACAGTTCTCTAAGGACCCAACACCTACATAGCCTTGACCTCATGATCATGACATGACCTCACCAAAAATCATGATCATGACATGACCTCACCAAAAATTGGCCTCCCGGGCCTTTCTTCTACTCCTGATGGTCCTTATGCCCTAGATAGACTTGTGAATCATTCAATCGAGTCAAAAACTGAGTCACCCTCGGAATCTCCCAATCGAATGCACCCCTCTTTAGGGAAGGCATCCACACTACCTCCCCACCATGGGTCGATAAATAAGACGTCACAACTGCGTTAAGGTCTGAAGCCATAGCAAAAACATTTGGGAAATCCTGTTTTAAAGAGCTCTCCCCACTCCATGCATTCATGCAGAACAATATAGGGAACAATAGCAAATAGCAGAAAAGTAATCCATAAATTAAAATAATATATTTTGGACCAGGGGTAAAATTTTGACAGATTTAGGGAAAATCATGAACATACCCCTTTGTGCGTCAGAAAAATCTGAAACTTTCCAGATTAGTAGTGCAGACCTCTAGGAGTTAAAACAGATTTCCTGTAGCGATTTTTCTATAGCGAGACTGCAGCACCAGAACGCCATGTGACACATGGTCTGAAAAAGTGAAAAAATACCAGCAACAGTTCATTTTTGTGGTGGTTCACTTTTTCAGTCCACGTGTCACATGGCGCCCTGGTGCTTCAGTCTCGCTACAGAAAAATCGCTCTAGGAAATCCGCTTTGTTCAGGAGTCTAGGTTAAAATTTCAAGAAATTTGGTTAAGAATTGATGGGTCAAACTTTAGAATTTCAGAAAATTGAAGTGCCTCTAATGGAGTTCTTAAAAAACAGCAAAGAATCTTTAGAAATTGGGGAAGAAGAAGAAGGGAATCAAAGTGGAAACAAAGGGCTTTTGTGAGTGATCAGCTAGGGAACAAATCCCCAAAAGAAAATAAAGAGAAAGATGATTAGAAAGGGATGCGATTTCTGAGGAATGTGTTGCCCAGAATTTCAAATTTGAAATTCAGGATGAACACATCAGAATAGGCCTTAGAATTAGAGAATTTTGGGCAAGAAGTAGCAAAGGAAATTTAAGATTTAATAAGGGGATAGAAAGAGAGATATTATCTGATCAAAATCAGAATGATAGACCTTCAATTGCAACCTGTGATTAGTACTAGAACTAAGTGTGAATGGCTCCAATCGTGAGTTGTCTTCTTCTTTGGTATGATGGTGCTTTCCAGCACATGAATCTACTAGTTAATTGTTAATACCAGGCTACCAGCACACAAATGTTGATAAAAAAAGAAGGCTTTTGTTCCAAGAACAAAGGAGTGGATGGAAGAAGATGATGCGAGAGAAGGCTGTTGTGAGGTTTGTGAAAGAGGAGAAGACTTGGGAGAATATGGAAGAATAATGATGTGTCGTGGGGTGAGAGGTGGAGAGCGGGGATAGAGAGAGTTGGAATCGTGGGGGATGGGGAGCCTTCTTGTTCTACAACCACTTTGGGAATACCCAAGTCAACCAAAATTTTTAATTCAAACTGCACTGCATTATTATGGGGGTGGGGTGCCTTTAAATAGGCTTATATCATGCAAAAATAAGTTACTTTCTAAAAATAGGAAGCTACTAAAACACTTCTATCAGTACTATTCCTAAAAACTTGCTAAAACTTAATTTTCCCCAAAAATTAAAAAACTGTTAGGAGCCTTTTGGCAGCAAAGATGTCTACCGCCCATTGTTGCTCCCCCTTTATTAACTTAGCATTCATTAAAGGACAAAAAGAAGTGTTGGACGACTTGGCCTATTTTCCCAAATTGCCCTTGGTTTTCCCACCTTATTACATCCTTATACCTCTAACTAAAACTTAACATAAAAAAGATGGCACTGTTGGCCTTATTACATAAAAACATATAAAAAAAAGTCTCTTGCGATGTGTGACATCTCTAATGTCACGCCCCGAACTTGGACTTGGATATAGACCATGTGTAACTCAGATTCGGGCCGTGACATGGATGCTTACTTTTCTATATCACATATCGTATTAATATCGTGGTCATATAACATTTCTTTTACCCTTTTCATTCAATTAGATCCCATTAGATCTTTCAATCACAGTACTCGATAGCGGAAGCGTATACATTCTCATATTTACCTTTTCAACCATTGAACCATATGTTTAGCAGAAATAAACGCATATCATAGACCATATCCACAATCTATATAATGGCATACATTCTAGTCGTAAATCTGTTACAATTAAAAGATCAATACAATGTATACCATTTGCAATATCAAAAGAGTTAACTAAAATATCTCAAGTTATACAGTGACTCCTAAAAAATAAATTGTCTTGTCATGTATAACTTTTCTATAGAAAATGCTGTTCTTGTTCCCTTTCCTCTTCAAATCCTTGTAGTTCAGGTTCAATTCTTCTTATTTGATGATGGTTGTCAATTTTGGGTGAGCTTGACATGCTCAATAGGCATACATGCAAACCATACCAAATAGCAGTTCAAAACATATGATATCCAATGACAAAGTATGATTTGCATATGAGCATTTTATATTCTAAACATTGACAATGATTCAAAAAAGTTCAATAAATTATATCAATGGCATTTTGGTCCATGGATGATATTTACAAATAAGAGTGTTGATACCACGAATCATAAAACAATAGAGTCAATAATTCAGGAAGGATTTCAATACCACACTTGCCAGTTTTTCATAAATCAATTATTTAATAATTATGCTCGTTCTTTCATGTGGTTTCGTATCACTTGTTATCAATTGATTCATATACTCTTTGTTGTATTAAAGAGTTTAATGTCCAATGATTCAAATGATTCGATATTTCAATGAGTTCAATAAGTCGAATGGAATGACAATTTGTCATTGTTGTGACCCAATGGTAGGTCCCAAAATGATGTTCAAAGGGAGTTCAACGAGTCAATATATTTAAAGCAATATTCAAAGAGGTTCAAAGTGTCCAATACCATAAATGATTCAATCTTCATTGTTGCGACCCAATGGGTGGTCCTGAAACAATATTCAAAGGAGTTCAATGAGTCAATACCATAATCGAATTTTAATCTCCATTATTGCGACCCAATGAAAGCTCCCAAAACAATATTCAAAAGAGTTTAATTAGTTAATACAGAAATCGAATATCCATTGTTGTGACCCAATGGGAAGTCCCATATAGATTACAGGCATGGTCCTTTATAACTTACCATTGTTGCGACCCAATTGTAGGTCTTGTATCATCCCCTTATTGCCACCCAAGGGTAGGTCTCATTCAATATTCCATTGTTGCAACCCAATAGAAGGTCCCGTATAAATTACCATTGTTGTGACCCGATGGCAGGTCTCATATAACATTTCCCTTGTTGCGACTCAATGGCAAGTCCCAAATATTTCAATGATGTCCAAAGAATTCAATACATTAATCATATGAGACGGATCAAATGATATCAATAGGCCAATAAAGAACTCTCATGAAACAAAGAAAGAAGGCCAAGATTCAATAACAATTTAATAGTTTTCAGTACATGGAGTAAGATCGATGACTATTCAATTAATTCAAAAAAAAATCAAATAATGTTCATATTTCATCTTGTTAATCATGTTCAAATCAATTCAAAATAGAGTATTCATAATAAATTCAATCATTTGAAGCAATCTAGCTCGATCTTGGTCATAAATTGATAATAATTGTAAGTCTCAAGTCGTAAGATGATTACATAGATTCTAATCATCAGTTTGATCAAAATTCATATTTAATTATTTGATATTTACATGTCTAAATCATATTTGTTCAATCAAATCGAAGAAATTCATAATTTTATAGTTCAAATGATTTTTCATCACGTGCAATCTTCACTTAGTTTAAAGGAATCGAGATACTCAATCAATAGATCATTTATTATAGTTCATTTGTGAAATCGGAGGTCAAATAATAATTGGATTTCATAACCAATTTCTCATATTCAATTTCATGTTAAATCAAAGGATTTCACATATTTTTATGGAATTCAAATGAAATTCATATAGATCATTCATGATGTAGTTTATAATAGATGTTTTATACAGATTCATGTTAAAACAATTATGGATCTGTGCTAATTACATGTTCAAACATGAGAATTCAAAGAAACCTTCATGGATCTGTCAATAGAATGAAAAATGAGATAAAAAACTTACATATATTCAAATAGATGGGAAGTTCACAATGAAATTTCATTAGCAAATGGTCGATTTAGCAAATTTGAAATAAAATTGAGAAGAGGAAAGGTGACAATTCACAAGTATGCTTACATCAATGTTTTCTATTTAGATCCCCTTTTTCTCTCCAGCTTTTTCCTCAAAAACAATACCAATCCTTAGATCTCTGCAATATGATGATTTACCATGAGAATCATGAGTTTTTATAGAAATTCCCAAAACTTTGCTCAGCTAAAACTTACTAAATTGGGGTCCTTCTTCCTTCATTATCTCAAATTCCTCTTTCTCCTCTTCTTTCTTCCTTTATTTTGTTTTAGATCTAAATGAAATGTATTTTAGGTATATATTTTGTCTTTTAAGGTTTCCATAAGTTTCTAGAGTCTTCCTTACGTGTTCAACATGTTATTGAGCAAAAAAATCCACGCTTTGCAAATTTTTTCGGATTTTCCAACATTTTCAGTCAAAGACCGGTCATGGGGGTCCATAACCGGTCATGGGATCTTTATGACCAGCTAGACAAAGTGGGTTACATAATCCACAGTTCTTTGCTCCCCATGACCGGTCATAGAGTAAAGTTCCAGATTTTTTCTGTTCAGATGCCTTTTGAGAAAACAGTCATAACTTCCTATAGGAAACTTCAAATTACACATGATTTAATGTGTTGGAAAGTAGATTCTTAAAGCTTTCTAATGATGTATGGTTTGTAATCTTATTTATACGGAATTGATACAAGTTTAGCTATGAAGTTACCTTAAATTTGCTTTTGGGACAACTTCAAAACTTGGCAAATTCATGACTTATCTTTGTTTTCTCTCTTCTAATTCATTTGATTGTGTTTCAAACACAATAATGGACTTCCCAAAGTATGTTTAAAGAAATGTTTACCCTTATACATGATTATTTACATTTTTACCCTTCTAATGCATTACGGGGTATCACATCTGAGGCTTCTTGGTCTTGAGCTTTGACTTCCACAAAAGGAACCTCTTGTCCAACCATGCTATGCATGGTGCATTATGCTTCTTACCAAAATTTGACTCATCTCCCGTCCCCAACCTCATAAGCTAGACCACGCTTGAGTGTATTCAGATGGTTCATAATTACTCTCCATGGCATTCAGCCATAAGCTCTCGTAGAAACCATGGGATCCCATTCATCCACAGTGCCAAACTTTGTGGTCACCACCTGCCTTCATAAGCCCCCTTCCTCCTAACTAGTGCCAAACTTTGTGGCCACTACCTGCCTTCATAAGCCTCATTCCTCCTAACCAAACTGCCAGAGCCATTTGCATAACAAGGCCTTGTTCATAGGCTGCAATCTTTGTAAACCTGTCCCCCTCTTTATCCTTTGGAGTACAGATCCTCTCCCATGCCACCAAGTGCAATCCCCTGTCATCTTCCCCCACTCTCCACAAAAAATCCATTCGAATCTTTTCCAATGATTTGCATACTGACTCCTGCACCACAAGAAAGGATAGATACTTAACGGGAATACTCGCCAACGACGCCTTTATAAGCGTGAGCCTCCCCCCTTTTCGAGAGATATTGGACCTTTCATCCATTGAAGTGCTTCCTCATCCTATCAGTTACCGGGCCCCAAACCTCTTTCTGCATATACGTAGAATGAAGAGGCGACCCTAGGTAGGTGGTCCTCTTTTTGCATATATGTAGAATTAAGAGGCAACCCTAGGTAGGTAGATGGAAGATGTCTTTGCTGGCAACCCAAATCTGCCGCAAGCTGGTCTAAGTTCGGCAGCTCCACCACTGCTATCATCCATGAACTGTAGGTGGGACACCATGACCTCCCCCTGTCCCATGGAGAAACCTTCGATCATACCCACCTCTGCTGCCCTAAAAGAATTCCATTGATTTGTTTCCATTTGTCTCACATCAACATGCTTTTTCTGTTGAACTTGTTTTTCTCCTCTTTATTATATGACTTGGCTTTGCATCCTTCTTTTGGAAAAGTTGACTGCGTACTTGGTTATAATTAAGAGGCATTTTTGGATATGATAGTGAGTTTGTTTTTTGGTCATATGTGGTGGAATTTTACTGTGAATTCGGTAAACTTTTGATGGCGGACCCATTTTCCTTTTGTGGATGTGTTATTGAATGCATAAAAAATTGTGAATAATTTATTTGCCCTGATATTTATTATGTCCTGTGGTGTTGTTGCATAGGTATGAGAAAAGTTACATGCATCGTGATGTGGTTACACATGTTGCCGTGTCGGTGGCAGATTTTTTTATAACAGGAAGCGCTGATGGTTAGTTACTGTATATTTTTCCCCTTTTTGAGGTTATTGCATGCTCCTAGCACAGCTTTTTTGTTTTTATTATATATTTTTTAATGTATATCATGGAATTAATGTGTCCTGCATATATTATTGTTATCATTTATTCACAAAAAGAAAAGACAAGAAAAGAAAAAAGTTTTCTCTTGGCGTAGTTAAGCAAATATTAGCGACATGTATAAATTTTGAGTCTTTATTTGGTATGTGAGGCTTGTATTATGATTTATGATGTCTATCTTTCTGTTCTCTCAAGCTTTAGTGAAAGTAAAAATATTGACAATATTTTTACTGGGCTTGTTGAGTGCAATCTGAACTTTTGTGTGTGTTACTTGGATATAGCTAGGATGCAACTTGTTTGTGGCATGTTGTATCTAGCACTTAAATGAAGATCTGGACATGGGGTTGCTTTTATGTATGCTATGAGGCATTAAACACTTTGTTGGAAAAGTTGAGAGCATACTTACCAGAGTGAGAAGTGGGAGGTAGGAAACGAGGCCCAATAAATCCTTGGGAAATGAGAAGCGAGAAATGATTAAAAAGCATCTAGAAAGTAACTAGGAAGCGAATGGGGAACAATTAGGAAGCAACCGAGAAGTGAGTAAAGTGCAATTTTGAAGTGA